>CM053763.1:3099828-3111597 GCA_028658305.1 Pachyuromys duprasi
CATGCTATTCTTTGAACAAAAATGAATAGCAGAAACCAACCAAGAGCAATAGTATCTACTTGCAGTCTCTACATTCAGGAGGCTAAGGCAAGATTGCTATAAGTTTGAGGCTGAGCTACAAAATGAATCTAAGTTAGTCTGAGCAAAGAGACTCTGTCTTAAAAATATAAAAATTATAGGAAGCAAGCATTACCACATAACATTTGGCTATGTTAATCCCTTGATGGCCCATGGCACTCTGAGAACCATATTCCTACTTCATATGAACATGAGAAAGTAGTTTTATCTTTTTTAATTTTAACAGAGGGAACAAGAAGGAGATCCCATAAAGATTCCTGCCTTTATATTAAGAGTAAAGCCAACACCAAAGGACTGCAGCTGTTTCCTCCATACAGAAGCAAGTGTTATTTCTCAACTTAATTTGTAGATACCAAATTGCAAATAAGTGAACTAAAGGTTAAAAACTCCCAAATCTTTCCTCTTTAGATACAATAAATAAACAAAAAATAAGTATGACATATCAGATGACTTCCTTTCTCCTGCCAGGTAGCCCTGAATATCACCTACTTGTAAAGGCAGATCTTCATTATGGAACATGCTCTTCTAGCACATAATTGTAATATACTACAACTTTAAAATCAGAAAGTTCTTCATGATGTTTAACTTGAAATATTTAATGTTTCTGTTCTAAGAAAGCTAAGGAAACATATCTTAATAACTGCTTTATGCATCTTTTTGAGACAGATTTTGCCATACACCCCAAGCTGTCCATGAACTTCCCATCTTTCACCTCTTGGAACATGGTGTTTGAATGTGAATGGCCTCCACAATCTCATAGATTTGAATGCTTGGTCACCAAGGAATGACACTATTTGAAAGGATTAGGAGGTGAGGCCTTGTTGGAGGACATTTGTCACTGTCACTGAGGGTGGGCTTTGAAGTTTCAAAAGCCCATGCCAGACCCAGTGGCTTTCTGCCTTTTGACTAAAGATTCAGATATAGAATTCTTGGCTACTTCACCAGTGCCTTGTCTACATGTATTCTGCCATGGTCCGCATCACGATGACAATGGACTAACCCTCTGGATCTGTAAGGAAGTCCCAATTAACTGTTTTGTTTTGTTTGTGGTGTGTGTGTGTACACAGCAATAGAAAACAGACTAAGATATATGCCAAGTGCAGAAATTCCCATTTCCTTCATATGTTTTGATTCCCTGTACTCAGATTATGTCTGGCCATTTACATGTTACCAGCATACACATAAAGTATTTTCTTCAAACATAAGTATTTTTTTCAACGGAGTATATAATGCATATGAGCCAGGGATGCTTGCTTTTGTTTCTCTGTAGTGTCACTCAATTTCTCAAGAAAGTGCTTGCTTCTTACAGAGGAGGCACAGTCCTTTTAAGGCGGTTTCCTCTTATATTTCAAGTAGCTCTCACAAAAGTAACTCAATGCTTTGTTGCTTGATTCCTTCTTTTCACATTCCTTCAAAATATAAGGTGAACTCAGCTTCACAGTACCTAGGCATAGCCACAATATGTCTCTTGGGTTCCGTCCATACTGTGTTTTAGTCAGGTCCTACCATTCTAAAATAATCATATCTCTCTGACCTTCTCTTTAGTTGTAACCAATTGTGTGTGTGTGTCTTAAGTCCACACTTACAGAGCCTGTCTACCTTCTCTTAGTTACTGTATATCTCAGCCCCAGTGCTTTGCTAAAACTATCTGTTCTCAGCATAAGCAATAATCATAGGGACACCATCCTCTCTGAAACCTCAGTCTGTACATTAATCTCTTTGATCAACTCTTTACATATCCAGATGATTCCCATTCAAATCACTACAGCTTCCTTTCCTGCCATGCCTTTACGATTTCCCTTCCAATGCATCCTAGATTGTTTACCCAATGGCCTTTCAACATGCTCAGAGTCCTTGCAAACTCTTTCAACATGCCCACACCCTCCCATAGACACTCAGTTTTTATTTTTATTTTCTTTACTCTTGCATTTGACTAAAAATCAAATAACAATTGTTTCCTTAGGGATTCAAAGTAATAAAACCTAAAAATTGATTGAGAGATAAAGAAGCTTGAGTCCCATATTTCACTTTAAATTCAGAACCATCAAAACCTGTTGGGAATTTCTTTACCTGACTATTCCATATTATGCTAATAAGTTTCCAACACATTTATAATAATATATACAAGATCATAAAGTAAGCTTCAAGGAAGCCAGTTATTTTACCCCAAGACAATTAAACTATATATTATAAAAATAAAACATGTTTGGCCATGTAAAGGCAGATGACAAGATAAAGATAAATGTTATCCATTATATATACTTCTAGATAACTTGTATAATAGAAATACAAATGTTAAATCAAATAATATTTTAAATACCATACTTTATATTAATGAAGAAACAATGAAAATGACACTGAAAGAGAACTTTGAAGCTTAATTGCTTATATTTTACCATCAGTAACCTTTCAACTTAATTAGTTAAACTTCACTTTTAAACTCATTAAATTTAGAAACAGAAACTCAAATGTAGTAGACAGGAAAAAATAATGAAAATAAACTTAGATATTAAAGTTAGAGAAAACAAAGATCCAGATAAGAAATAAGTATGTGAAACTCATTTCTTTATAACAAGTAAAGGCAGACATTATACAAGTTTGTTACTAAAAGAAAACATGAATAAATAAATTTCACATTTAAGGAGAAATAAAACCATAGATTCAATATAAGTCACAATAAGAAAAGAGTTCCAACTCTATGTTCAGTTGGAAAGCTCAGTGCATTTTCTTCTCTGACTAACTATGAGCCACAAGCTAGAAAAGGAGACTCTTCAAGTGAATTTGAAAGCTGAGAATTAACCTCACTGCAGCTGAGTTTTCTGGAAAATATTCTTGTGTGTGTTGGACTCCCGAGGTGGGGAGACTCTCCGTTCCTCAGGATAGACGCCAGACCTTAATAACCCACAACAACAAAGCTTGATGCAAACAGCAAGAGGTTTAATTAGTAGCCGGCAAGCCGGGGCTCCTCACATAGCTCCCACACAAGGAGGTGATGCGGAGCACCCAGCAACGGAATCACAGAGTTTATAAAGGCAAAAACCACAAAACAGGAGGGGGTCTAGGGGTAAGGGACTTTCCTAACGGGGCAGTCTGTGATGGGCTGTGCCCAGGTATGGTGACTAGGGGACAGTTAGAGATTGTATCCAGGTTCTGGCTATTACAAATAAAGTTGCTACAAACATGGTTGAGCAAATATCCTTGTTGTGTACTTGAACATCTTTTGGATATATGCCTAGGAATGGCATCGCTGGATCTTGAGGAAGCACTCTTCCTAATTGTCTGAGAAAGCACCATATTGATTTCCAAAGTGGTTATACTGTTAGGCCCAAGGAGGGTCCTAATTTCCTGAGGAAGTTGAAGAGAACTCAGGAGACCAATTATCAATGCAATAGCAAGAGGTTTATTTGAGCCATCGGGCAATGTGGCTGTCCCACCACCACCACCACCACACACACACACACACACACACACACACACACACAACCAGGCAGGAACAGCAAGGAGAGACAGAAGGCTGAGGTTTTTAAAGGAAGGAGCACAAGAATGGCGAAGGTTGCAAGCTTGGCAACATTAGATTGGGTAGTTGACTTTTAAAATGATTGGTTCATCTGATCCTGCCCTGATATGGATGGGGGAGCTGTTATGTCTGGACCGGTTACTAGGCAATAGTTATCTCCACTGAAGATCTGGACACTCTTCCACAGTGGGAAGGAGACCTTTTGCATTCCTTTGCAACAGGGTGGGGCTTGTCTCAATTCACCTCCTGCTTTCTGGAAAAGTACTGGGAGATCTTAGTTTAACATGGAGTATAGAATTTATAAAGAAACCTGTAAATCTAGCCTGTTCCTTTCAATACAAGTTTACATTCCAACCAGCAATGGAGGAGGGTTCCCTTTTCTCCACAACCGCTCCAGCATGTGTTTGTCACTTAAGTTTTTTGTCTTAGCCATTCTGATGGGTGTAAGATGAAATTTCAGGGGACCTTATTACAGATGGCCTCTGAAAGACTCTGCCCAGCAGTGTATCAAAGCAGATGCTGAGACTCATAACCAAACCTTGGGCAAAGTACAGGGAATCATATGAAAGAAGGAGGAGATAGAGGACAGGAGCTCCACAAAGACCAAATATATCTGGGTACAGGGGTCTTTTCTGAGACTGTTTCTCTAACCAAGGACCATGCATGGATATAACCTATAACCTCTGCTCGGAGGTAGCCCATAGCAGCTCAGTATCAAGTGGGTACCCTAGTAAGGGGAACAGGGACTATTTCTGACATGAACTCAACGGCTGGCTCTTTGACCTCCCCCTTCCCCCAAGGGAAGAGCAGCCTTGCTAGGCCACAGAGGAGAACATTCTAGCCAGTCCTGAAGAGATCTGATAAGCTAGGGTCAGATGGAAAGGGAGGAGGATTTCCCCTATCAGTGGACTTAGAGGGGCAGGGAGGAGATGAGGGAGGGGCTACAGCTGGGATACAAAGTAAATAAACTGTAACTAATACAAAAAATAAAAATTTAATTAAAAAAGAACTTCAGGCTCACATGGTTGTTAGGCAATAATTCTAACACTCAAAGAAGTTTAAAACAAGCATTTTAAGTTTAAACAAGATGAGGGGTTGAGGAGGGGGATCAGTGGCTAAAGGGAGCACTTGTGTACAAGTGAAGAACTGGTGTTTGGATCCCTGGAACACATGTAAATGGCAGTCACGTGTGGGAGCGTATTATCTCACCACTCTAGAAGCAGAGGCAGGGGAGCCCCAGGCAGGCTGATTAGATGAGCTTAAACTTGACAAGAACTGACAAGCTCTGAACTTATTAAGAGACCCCGCCTTGCTAAATAAAGCATAGATTGATCCAGGAAAACACCCAATATCAACTTCAACCTACACATACACATGTAAATACCATATACTTTTATATATAATGTAGACAGCAAACACACAAACATATAAAAAGGAAGTAATAATCTTAATACCAAAACCTATCAAATTACAAAGCAATGGAGACAAGTATTCCTCAATAATACACATACAAAAGACCCTTTTAGATGCTAAGAATTAAATCCAATATTCCATCTCATAAATACTAAATTATTAGTGGGTTGAATATGTCAGGGTATGTATAAGTTGATAGCACATTCACAAATCTGCTAATGTGAAATACCACAGCATGAGAACAAAGAAGCAAATGCATATAAATATTTCAACAGATGCAGAAAATGTCACTGGACAAATTCAACACCCTGATACAAAGCACTCAGAGAATTAGCAATATTAGGACTCTATCTCAAACTGATAAGCCTTTTCTCTATGGTTCAGCTGCCCATAATCTGCTCTAGGACGCTCTAATTTTGGCATATTTTTAGATGTATATTTTAGAACTATACTTTAAGTAGATCTATATAGGCAAACTTTATAGTTACTCATTTTAGGCTTAACCTTAAAAAACCTAAACAAAAAGACTAGGTAAATCTTAACATTTTAATCAACTGGAGTTATTAGCATAACTTTAAATCTGCTCTTTCTGAACTAAAAGCAAACCTTTTAATCAGATACAGTTTATAGAGAGGCTAGCAAATCTTGCTGATCTTACCACTTGTATTGAAATTCGAACATTAAAAAGCTTTGTACTTAGTACTAATCAGAAAACTGAACATAACTGATAGACATAAACAAAGATGTTGGCAAAACTTATGGCTTTGTTTTTTATCTCTGAACCAGCACAGCACCTTGTTTTTAATTGCTGAGTAGTATTCCATTGTGCAAATTTCTGTATCCATTCCTTTGTTGAGGGACATCAGTACTCCATGCTAGCCAGGGAGGGCCTTTTGATGATATAACTGCACTAAAGTATCCTATGCTACTGTCGGTGATCCTTCACCCATTCATCTGTAAGTGACCTCATATGCACACTGCTTTATGTAACCCAGTAAAGTCATTGATTCACTAACCTGAAAATGCTTTATGCATTGTCATTGCCCTCTCTGTCTGGAGTAAATGAAAATAAACGGTCTCCAAAGGAGAAAATAAAATATTTATGCAGTTTGCTATTAATACATTAGTTGAACTCATTTGTTTAAAAGGTACCTATTCCAGTTAGCTCAGACACATCTCTGACTGCTAGGCCAGCATCCCTGATTGCTTTTGCCATGCCTCCAGAAACTACTAGACTCAGACCACCAGGCCAGTTTTGTCAGACACACTGAACAGGGCAAGCTGGGCGGGAGCCATGGCTGCTGCCTGGGGTCGCGGAGAGAGGAGATGGACAGGACACGTGCGTACGCGGGCAGGCCGTACCCCGCGTTTAAGGAGGCGATGGAGCAGATATTAAGACTCGCGATCAAGACTTTGGCAGAGGGTGAGAAGTGATGATAGAAATGGGGGAGGTTGGTGAGACTTGGGGAGAACAAGAGCTCCACAAAGAACAAACTGAGCAGGGCACAGGGGTCTTGTATGAGACTGTTTCTACAACCAAGGACCATGTGTGGATGTGGCCTGGAACCCCCGCTCAGATGGGGCCCATGATAGCTCATTGTCGGACTGAAGACCCTAGTGAGGGAAACAGGGACTGTTTCAGTCATGTACTTGATGGCTGACTCTTTGACTCTCCCCCATACATGCCTGGGAGTGACAGACTGGCTAGATCCCAGGGGAGGACATTGCAGCCAGCCCTGAGGAGACAGGATGAGCTGGGGTTGGATGGAAGGGGAGGAGGTCCTCCCCAGTTGGTGGACTTGGAGGGGGCAGGGAGGAGATGAGGGAGGGAGTGGGAGGGTGGGAGGGAATGAGGGAGGGGGCTTCGCCTGGGATGCAAAGTACCTAACCTATGATTGAAATAAAAATAAATAAATTCTTTTAAAAAGGTACCTATTCCTCAAAAATATATCAAAATAGAGGAGTTTTGGTGGGTAATTTGATCAATCTTTAAAAGAAAGTCCTCAAGGATAAACTTATAAACTTATACTGTTCTCCTTCAGGAGAACGGTAGACAGTGTCCAACTTCATTTGTGCGTTTAACGAAACCAGATGAGAAACTGACACCAATAGTATGAGAAGGGTAAATTAAAAGCCATCTTTATGACTGAGAGATAACTCAATCAGTAAGTTGCCTAACATACAAGCATGGAGACTTCAGATCCCCAGCATGCACACAGCAGCCAAGCTTGGCAGTGGCTGCCAGTAACCTTAGTGCTGGGAGGGTGGAGACAAGCAGGTCTCGGGACTTACTCGGCAACGAGCCAGTCTACTCAACGATGGGCTTGGATTCAATGAAAGACCCTGTCCAAAAGCATAAGGTGAAGTGGAAAAATCTCACATGAACAAACACACATACACACATATACTACACACACTCTTACACACTAAAATAGATAGATTGATGGAGATGGATGGATGGATGGATAGGGAAGGAAGGAAAAAAGAAAGGAAAGCCAATCTCAGTCTTGGCTATGGCCCAAATATCTCTAACCACAAATTAGTAAAGTGAATTTAATATAAAAAAACAAAATGTATAATATCAAATAAAATTTATTTTGAAGATTCTTCAAAAGAAATATTACACAATTATTCTATATTTAATATTAACATCCATGAAATATATTTTATATGAAATTCAATTATTTGTTACTTTTCTAATTATCAAAGTAATCATAGACAAAAATATAAAAATCTTCACCATGTAATTTCACAACCATGGCAAGTCCTGTTTCTAGTGAGGAACATTAGAATTCACCAGTAATGTACTATATAAATTAGAAAAAGTAGTCTTTCCTTTGAAATTCATTTATTTGTTAATGTTGAATAAAGAATATGATTTATTTAATAATAGCTACAACTGAGTTATAAAGGTTCTCTGCATAAACGCAAACCAAGTTTCTGAGCATAATAAATCAGAAATTTTATTCATAATGGAAATTCCAAGTCATTTATAAGTGCTCATTTTAAAAGCATGTATCTCACTTTCATGGCAATGAAGATCTTTCTGATATTTTCAGTAACTGTTTGCTCTTATAACTTGTCTCACATAGAATTTTTATTAATTAAATTGAATAATAATATTCAATTATTCAATAATATTCAATAATATTTTATTAATTAAATTTGCTCTTTAACAATATCATAAATATATGTAATGCACTGTGGTTACTCCTAGTTCTCTAATCTCTCTCTCCGACTCCTATCAATTTCCCTTTTTCTTTAAAGTCTCTTTTGTACATTTTTACTGGGTATTTGTTTGTTTTGTGAGGGGTTGAGGGAGCTCACTGGGTTGACCCACGGCCATTTCTGTGGCCATGCATTTAATATCCATTGGAGCGTGGTAGACTAAAATAGATTTTAATAACTTTCAAATTGGGAAAGTATATCCTTTATTTTGCATCCACTTGGCAATAGTAACAAATTTAAAATCACCAAACGTTTCTTGTAAGTTATTGCTGCAAAGATCATTGGCATAAGAGTCTGGAATTGCTTACCATAAATTATATTTTTTGTTTTGTTTTGTTTGAGACAATATCACAATGATATTCAAGGTCTTCCTGATCCAGCTCCCTGTGTGTGAAGGCATCATCAACCCTAAAGATGAAGGTCTGCTTTGTTTTACTTTGCTTTGCGAGGAGGGGGATGGAGGCAGGTGGTACTTGGGATTGATCCCAGGGCTTCACACATGTTAGGCATATGTCATACCCGCAGCCTATGAAACATCAAAAACTTCTAAAAATCATTCCATGTTTTTAATCATTGTACAAGATACATGGATATTGATTGTTGCATTATTTTGCTTAACAGATTACTTTGGTTTTGTGGCTAATAAATATTAGTCATGACAGTGTGTCTGGCATTACACCTAAAACAGTTTTAAATTTCCACATTTCATGTAGCCATATTGTCTGGTACAGTAAGAATAAGTTGACAGCAACTTATGTATGAGCTATCAAATTTGCACAGTATGGAACATCAATAGCTCTCATTTCTCTTTTACGTACTCATAGTTCAAGGCATCATTTGGACTCCAGTCCTTATCAAGAATGTGTTCTATTCTGTTTTTTTTTAATTTTAATTTTTTCCTTCACAATTTATTCATTATATATCCCATTGAAGCCCCCTCCCTCAACTCCATCCAGTCCCACCCTCCCTCGCTATTCTCCCCATCCCCTTCCCCTAGTGCACTGAAAGGGGAGTTCTCCACCATTGCCATCTGCACACAGCTTGTGAAGTCTCATCAGGACTACTGGACCTCTTCCTCTGTGGCCTGGCAAGGCCATATCACCAGGGGCAAGTGATCAAAGAGCTATCACCTGAGTTCATGATAGAAACAGCCCCTTCTCCCCTCACTACAAGATCCACATGGAGACTGAGCTGCCAATCAGCCACATCTGAGCATGCAGAGAACCTAGACCCCCTGCTCACAAAAATTACTCTTAAAGACAGGATTGGTAGATCATGCTTGCAGTAAGCCTGAAAAGACTCATTTAAGGGTTCTTTCTGCTGCAGGCTCATGAGCAGGAGAGCCAAAAGCCCAGCCCTGTGGAGGCTTGTTTCATATTCTAGTGAATGAGCTGCTTACTGGGCAGACTAACAGCATTGGAATAATAGTGCCAAACAGGAAATCAAACTCAATGGTGATCAGGTTTAAAAACTCACATTTCAGCAGTTGTCAATGAAGCACATGAAGAAATGTGCAGATTGCTGTAGCCATCTCCAAAGAGTGTGCAGCACTCTGCTAGAAATATGAGTCCAGTTAAGAAAAAAGAATTGCCACCCTAAGCAAGGCTAAGAACGAACTGCATCCTAGCAATAAGACATTACTTAAGGACAGTGCTCAGCACTGGACAAAACAATCTCTAAATGTGTCATGTGGCAATGTAAGATGGGTTCATCACACCCTTGAAAACAGTTCATAATAGAGCATGGCATGCCACTACGAGCATTTTGCTGGGCTGGTGACTTATAAATTATGAAGGGATCCATCCAGCAACAACCATTCGATTAATAAATACAGAGTTATTAACAGAGTTATTAACAAATGATCCTTCTTTATGTCAAACATGTCATCCACTATCAGTGTCATTGCTGATGCATCCAGAATGTCAGGTAAATCTTCAGGCGCTTCACACTCTGCCCTGGAAGTAATTTCACTTGGGAATAAAGCTGCCATTTGGCTCAATTACCTTCATAAGGTCTAATTCTGGAAGGCAGGCAGCCACTCAGTTACATTCCAAGGGGCTTCATCACCAGAATGATTTCCCTGGACAAGGAAGTAGTTTCACTGAAGCATTAACTGCACTCTAGACCCAAACAATCTTTGGGAAGGGTTTTACAGGCAGTTTGGATATCTCAGTAGCAGCTTTTTGGAAACATGAATACAACGAGGACAAAGAGCCACTGTTCAGCATCACGACTGAGTTTCACAAATGAGCTGCAGAGAAGTGAAATGTCAGTAAGTTGCAGAGAACCATCTATGAAAAGTCAACGAAGACATACAGTGAGCAGGAAGTAGGTGTTCCAAACACTGTAGCACTTTCTTTGAACTGTTCATGTCTCCAAGAATTTTATATTTCTTGTAACTTCATGTATCACACATACTCTCTATAAAAACCATTGTTTTAATTTTATTTTATGTATAATTATGTGTAAGAATGTTTGCCTTATGTGTGGAAGTTCCTGATGTAGAAGCCAAAAGATGACCTTAGATCTACTGAAAGCAAAGTAAGGGGTGGCAGTGAGCCTCCTTCATGTGAGAGCTGGAAACAACTCAAGTCCTAGACAATACCAGCAAGGAATTTAATACCAAGCCATCTCTACAACCTCACAAAACAACTTATTATAAGAGGGTCACCTAAGATATTGAAGCCTGGTTTTGCACTAAGTAAATGGTGCCTGGTTTAGAAAAATAAGACAATGTACAATATAACAAATATAAATAATAATAAGTGCTCGTCCTTTGGTAAAATAGATTATTTGAATGATTTTGAGCTGTGGCACCCAGAACCTCCAATCATAAGGCAAGAACTACAACATAGAATTATATCTTCATTCCAAAATAGTTGAATTTTGCTGGACAAACGACTGTTATTCTAAGCCAGGCAAGGTGGTACATGCCCTTAATCCCAGCATTTGTGCAGGCAGAGGCATGCAAATCCCTGTGATGTTGAGGTCAGCCTGCTCTACAAAGTGAGCCCAGGACAGCCAAGGCTACACAGAAAAACCTAGTCTAGAAAAAGAAGAAGAAGAAGAAGAAGAAGAAGAAGAAGAAGAAGAAGAAGAAGAAGAAGAAGAAGAAGAAGAAGAAAAAGAAGAAGAAGAAGAAGAAGATATTCTATTGTAGATTATTATAGAGAAACATCTCATAGATTCTTCCACTTATTTCTTTTTAAATTTTTTTATGTATTTATCTTGCATTGCTGGCTATAAACTCAGAGCCTCCTTGATATGTTACGAGCATTCTACCCCTATAAATAATAACTCTTAACTTAATTTTTAATAACTTTACCAAAACTCATATAATATTTTAATTTTTCAAAAAATTGTATGTAGAATTCTCTTAAGTGCAACAACCGTTAATTAAACTTTTGAGGTTACTACTTATTTTTTTCTTTTTTTTATTAATTTATTTATTTTTATATCAATCACAGGTTAGGTACTTTGCATCCCAGGCATAGCCTCCTCCCTCATTCCCTCCTACCCTCCCACTCCCTCCC
>CM053763.1:3112097-3142357 GCA_028658305.1 Pachyuromys duprasi
TTATGCGTGTTGGGACATGCACAAAGAAAGCAGTCCTGCTCTTGCAGGTCTCAGGATGAGATTTTCAACATTTGGACAAATCTCAACTCTTGCTCCAGACTGGCTTTCTTGGTCATATGGCTTTCCTGGCCCCACACAAAATATCCAAGAAATATCCAAGTGTGTTGGGACACTATGAAATGACCAAATCTAAGAATAATAGGAATAGAGGAAAAAGAAAAAACCCAGGTCAAAAGCATATGAAATACATTCAGTAAAATCATAAAAGAAATTTCCCCTGACATAAAGAGATTCCTATCAATGTACAAGGAGCATACAGAACACCAAAAAATCTAGACCAGAAATGAAATTCACCTGGCACGTAATAATCTAAACACTGTAAGTACAGAAAAATGAAAAAAATATTAAAAGCTTCAAGGGAAAAGAGCCAAGTAACATATAAAAGCACACCTATGTGAATAACAGTTGGCTTTCAATGGGGACTTTTAAAGACAGAAGAGCCTGGACAAATATTCTACAAAGCACAGATGCCAACCCAGCAAAACTTCCAATCACAATAAATGGAGAAAATAAGACATTCCATGATAAAACCAAATTTAAGCAGTCTCTGTCTACAAATTCAGCCCTGTAGAAGGCAGAGTGTACAAGAAAGGAAACTATAACCTAAAGAGGTTAACCACACACAAGAAAATACAGCAAATCAAAAGAGGGAAAACACATACACACACTACCAGCTGTCTCCAAAACTGACCATGTTTTCAAACACAAAGCATATCTCAACAGATACAAGAAAATTAAAATAATACCTTGTACCCTATCAGCCAAGAAGGATTAAAGCTGGATATCAACAACAGAAACAACAGAAGGTTTAGAAACTTATGGAAACTGAAGAACTCTCTACTGAACGAGGTATGGATCAAAACAGAAATTAAGAAGTTAAGGACTTTCTAAAATTGAATGAAAATGACTGTACAATATGCCCAACTTTTGTGACACAATGAAGGCAGTTCTAAGAAGGAGGTCCTCCCCTATCAGTGGACTTAGAAAGGTGCAGGGAGGAGATGAGGGAGCGAGGGGGGATAGGGAAGGAATGCGGGAGGGGGCTACAGCTGGGATACAAAGTACATAACCTGTGATTAATATAAAATAAAAATGAAAAAAGAATTAAAAAGTAACAATAAAAAAGAAGCAAGTTCATAGCACTAAGTATCTACAATAAAAAAATTATATCTCATACTATATACCTTAACAGCACACCTGTAAACTTTAGAGCAAAAAGAGAAGGCATACCTCAAAGTAGATGCAAGAAATAAATCAAGGCCTGAAATTAATAAAAAAAAGAAACTAACTAACTAAGCAATATAAAGAATCAATGAAACAAAGGCTTGATTATTTAAGAAAAATCAATAAAATTTAAAAACCTTCCTTTTCTTCTTACATTAAGTGTGAACAGATTGTTCTGTTCCAATAATTGCTGGACAAGTCTGCTGGTACCCTTAAGCACTTTTCATTGCAGCAGTAGTACAGGTTTGTCTATAGAAACAGTGGAAGGGCATTAAACTGAATTGACCTGACTTCTTTTTGATCTCCTTGAGTTCTTTGTTGAAGTTCTTTCTTTTCTTTGGTTGCAAGTATGCAAGATACTTTTCCTCCCCTGCTGACCTCTATCACCTTCTACTCAAGTAAAAATTAATTTTCTGAAATGGCCATTGAGTTTAACAAACTTTCAAGACCCCACCTTTCCCAGGTTTTGGATGCACTGTGCTGACTTTTCACACTGTGTGTCATCTGGGGTGATTTTGAGTATGTGCTTTGCACCTCTATTTTCAGTCATTCAGCTCTTTTTCCTACACTATGTGTGACAACCAGCAGGTATTCAACAGCTCTAAGGAGAGCTTTGGTGGTGTCATGTCTGTGCTTCATTTGTGTGTGAGAGAGAGATTCTTATTATTCCTTTGGGAGAACATACAATGTGATTTAGATATCTGTAGGCGATTGTCCTAGGACCAACTAGAAATCCACATAAGAACTATAAGTAGAATCAATGTGATTTAACTTGTGTTTTCAAAAGATCCTTAATTCCTGAAGGTAATAAATTGGAAAAGCTGAGTAAATTGAAAAATGGTTTCTGAACCGACTATAGTCATCAACTCAGAAGAGTGCTGTGTTCCTGTTAAAGGTATTTTACAGGGAACTGAAGACAATAAAGGGGGAAAAACCATAAAGTTCACAGTGCAAAAGTTTAGTGTGATCAGAGGTAAGCACTCATGTTCATGGGCAAAGCTTCAAGCTCATGCTCTTTTCTTGCGGATTTTGCAGCATTTTCACGGTATGCAGACTCTGTCGTGCCATATATTGTAAACAAAATAACGGCTTCCTAGAAATATCCTTATCTTCAAAGTCAAAGGGCCATTGCAAATGCAATTTAAGGATGCTGAAATGAGATGGGAATCATGGATTATTTGGGTGAGCCCAGTATAATTTCAGAGGATCTCATAGCTGGAGCCAAAAGGTCCATCAAAGAAGCAGGCAATGAAAGCAGAAGAGATGCAGAAATGATATTTGCACATACTATGCTATTGTCCTTGAACATGCTTTAAGCAATGAAATAATGTGGAACAATTTGTCCCCTGAGAAACCCCAGTAGAAATGCAGGCTTGCCTGTATCTTGATTCTAGCCCTATAGTAAAGATTTTTGTTCTTGTTTGTTTTTGTTTTTTCCTTTACCTCCACAACTGTAAGGCAAATCGGTACTATTTTAACACTAAGCTTGTGGTAGTCTGTGTAAGGAACAATAGGACAGCAATATCAGCTATACTTCTTCTATCCCAGACAGTCTTCACTTTCTCCATAGCCTTGCTCAGACTTACCTGATAACAGATCCTTCTCCTAATCATCCTAACCAAAGTAATCCTCTTCCATTCCTTTATGCATGCTTTATTTTCGTAAATTGAAATAGCTTTTTGAACTCAACGAGGTTTTATCATTTGAATAATTTTAATCATATAGTCAGGTACTGAAAGCCCAAACATAGATAAGCTCTCATGGAAGCTAGACTTGATACCTTACTGACTATCACATGGTTGTGTTTCAGTATTTCTCAAAATGCTCTCATATTTTTTTTAAAATTACACGGTTTCATTCTTTATGTGCTTCTATTGGTGGTACCATTTCCTACATGTTAATACAGAAATCTCTACTTCTTCTTGTTTTCTACTCCGATATTGATTTTCTTAAAATTGAGTTGTATCTGTCACACAAACTCCTCATAATTCCACATATCTTTCTCAGTTCCCTTGACCAAGAACAACTTGGTAATTAAAGGTTTTATTTTGCTTACTTTTCCATGTTGTACCTCATCATCAAGGGAAGCCAGGCAGGAACTCAAGCAGGGCAGAAGCAGATGTAGAAGCCGTGGAGTAATACTTACTGGATTCTCATGAATTGCTCAGCCTGTTTCAGGACCACCTGCCCAGATGTGCCACTGCCCATGCTACTCTGTCTCTATAGATTAATGATAGCCCACTATTACAGATGCAATTTCTCAACTGAACTTACCCCCTCTCAGATGATTATTGATAGCTTGGGTCAAATTGATGCGAAACTAGCCAGTATACTGTTTATTTTTTTTTCTTTATCACTAAGATAAAGTTGAAATATCTTGCTTTTCAACAATAACAAAAAAGACATATTACAAAAGATTTGCCATAGTCCATTTCTCACTTTCCTCTTCATATTTGTTTTTAATTTTCTACTTCCATTCTAACCAGCACCACACTACACATGCTGTTTTGACCCCATGCCATCAACATTCAGTGCCTCTGCCACTCTCAACACTTCTCTCTATCATGGCTCAACTCATAATTCAAATTCTACCTCAGACTCAACCTCCCCTGGAAAACCATCTCTTGCTTTTATGATGGGTATAGCATCCTTCTTCCTCTCTAATCACATTTTAAGTGTAACTGCAACAAAACTTCTCACACTGTTCTTGGCAGCTTTATTTGCATTCCCACATCCTCTACCATATTATCAGTGCTGCAAACTTCTCATTATATTCATCCTTGCACTCTCATGAGCCTGGCATAGTGCCTGGCCTATATTAGGTTCAAAATAAAATTGTAGCAAATGAATGAAGTCATGCTCACTAAATTATAGCTTTGGAGATAATGACATAGGACAGCTCTATAAACGTTTTCCAAAGAGCTTCTGGTGCCAGCTTGTACACTTTCATTTTTTATTATTAACAAGTATTGTGCAATATGGTTTAAAATATTTTGAAACAATCAGAGTTGGGAAACTGGAGCTAAATATTTCAGAATAATGTAAAAGAGTTAATGCTAAAATGTGATGGGCAGATCATGGCCATGGGGCTGTCAGCATGAGATGATGCTATGGACTTCTGGCACTGTGCCCTTGGTGCCTTCCCTAGGCTGCATATCACAAAGTCGCCCAATTACCCTTTCTATAGACCAGCTTAAACCAACTGCACTGCCCTATTTCACTCTATCCCAGCCCTGATATGACCACCTTGCTTAAAAGATCGACCTTCTAAAAAGGTCTTCAGGATTCAGAACCCCTTTAGTGTGGGTAACCCCAGGGTAAAAGCTAATTCCATAGAGGAGCCTGTGAACAATGGATTCTGTGTATTCTTCTGAAGCTGGAAGTTCTGAAGCTTATTATGCATATATTTTTAAAGTGCCCCAGCATGATCTACACCGAGAGCCCATAATACAAGGACAGGTGAAAATCCATTGAATTTATATCATGCTCCCTTAGCCATATTTCCTGAAAACCCCTCCCAACAAACAGCTACATAAAAAACCCTACTCTAGTTTATTCCTTCTATTAAAACAATATGAAAAATGATAATTTAGATTCTTAAGATAAGTTGGATGGAGCACACATGAAGGAAAAATGCAGTTACTGGCAGTAAATCATGTAAGAAGATTTCAATTTTAAGGATTGTGGCATTTAATACTTAATTTTTAAAAGGGCCCTAGAAAAGAAATAGATACAGTTGGAGTTATTGTACCTACAATACAAGTCATACTTTGTAGGTTAGAAAATATCTATGATGATCTTAAAAGAAAGCTTTATCATCTGGATTCCCCCTACCACTGCTCAGGAAAAAGAAAAACAAACAAACAAACAACAAAAAAATGAAAAACCGTAGGCATGAAATCATATTGAGGACTGAGATGGAAAGGTGACAGAACTACAAAGGAGGCCAAATACATAAGCTTAATAACGGACAGGCAAGAGCTGGACCCCTGAGATGAGAGACTTTTGAACTCCCAAAATTTCTGGCATACTTCAGATATGTAAACCCAACCTCTCTCTACGAATGAAAGAGGAACCCTCACATGTATGAAAACTCTGAAACATATGAACAAAGCCTAATTTCAAGTTCTATGTACTCTAGAGTCACCCATGTGGAATTCTATTACCTGTAGGTAAATAATTGGGGTTGTGTCATAGCACAGCCTAGACAAGGAAATATATTGATTGTGTTGAAGGAGAACAGCAGACACCTTCTGTCATGGTTCTTGTCAAGTTGACATAAAACAGACATGCCTGGAAAGAAGAAATCCAGCTAAGGAATTGTCTCCAACTAATTGGCCTGTGGGCATGTCTGTGAGCATTTCTTCATTATTCTGGACTTAGGAAGGCCTCCCCGACTATGGGTGCTTCCATCCTTAGGCAAATGGATCTGGGTTATAAAAGGAAGACAGATAAACAAACAAGGAGAAGGAAGCCAGTAAGCAGCATTCCTCTATGGTCTTTGCTTCACTTCCTCCATCCTAGTTCCTACCTTGAAATCCTTCCCTGGCTTTCCTAGATGATGGACTACAATCTGTAAGTTGAAATAAAGCCTTCCCTGATACTTTTGGTCATGATATTGATCACAGCAACAGAAAGCAGACAGAATGTAAATTCAAACTGTATATGGAGCATTGCTATGTTGTTCCATGGGAGAATTAGGGAAACATTTGCAACTACAGAATGGGAAATTGAGTTATTAGAACTTTCGGGTACCCTAGGGGAACTTGGAAATTAAGAATACCTAAATAAGCAGATATTGGAGGCTTAGCTTGTGAAGTTTGAGTGGGAAACAAAGACTGTATCAGGCTGTTTGCCTGATACTTTGAATAAAGAATCTGTGATTCCTGGTAGTTTGTGCTAAAGAATCAGATGTGATTAACAAGGACAACAAAAACGGTATCACTTGGGTAAAGTCTGGGAAGTTTTTCCTGTGGGTCAGCACACAGAAGCCATGGTCCAGAGAGTGCTCAGCTACATCTTGCAATAGTAATTAAACTTAGTAATATGTAAAAGTCCCCAACATAATACAATTTTCAAGGCACAAAGAGGTTATGGAGAACAGCTGAGGCTTGTCTCTGTGTGGTATGGTCAGAATCTCCCTGAAGTGAGGAAAGAGAGATGGGGCAGCCTCAGTTGCAGTAAGAACCTTGAAGATCAAAGGGCTCATAGAGGAAAAACTAGACTTGCCTTCATGTGTGCAAAGTCACTGAAGAGCTACAAGAAACCACAGGTCAAAGGTGCAGGTTAGCTGAAATGGAAATCCCAGCATACTGGAAATGCCAGTACTGTGGCAGGACTGCCAAGGAAAGTATGTTTGTGTGGGTGGGAAGGTGTGGGATTGCGCTGACCTGAGCCTACAAGACAAAGGACGAATGCTGTAGATGGCAGAGACCAAGAAGTGGAGCTGCCTAAACTCTCTGGAATCCAAAGGGTCATGAGTGCATTCCATATACCAAACATTGAGATACAGAATTTGATTTGCATTGTTAGATTCTTATTTTGCGTTTAGTTGATTGTAACAATGCCCTAGTTCTTCCCTCTTGTGATAAAATGTATGCAACTTGTTTGTGAACTTACAGAAGACACATTTACGGGACTGTATTTTTTAATTAATTTACTTTACACCCTGACTACAGTTTTCCCTCCCTCCTCAACTCCCAGTCTTTCCCTCTCCCCTCTCCTCTCCTGCCATTCATTCCTCCTCCCTTTCTCTTCAAGAAATAGGAGCCCCCTGAGTATCAACCAGCCTGAGCATATCAAGTTGCAGTAAAACTAAGCATATCTTCCCCTTTTGAGGCTAGACAGAGCATCCCAATAGGAGGAAAGGGTCCCAAAAGCAGGCAATGAAGTCAGAGAAGGCCCCTGCTCCTGCTATTATGATTCCCATGCAAAGACAAAGCTACACAACTTTTATATTTGTGCTGAAGGCCTAGGTCAGACCCATGCAGGCTCTCTGATTGGTACTTCAGTCTCTGTGAGCCCCTATAGGCCCAGGTTAGTTGATTCTGTAGGTTTTCTTGTCCACTCTGTCTCCTATAATTTTTCCTCCCCCTCTTGTGGAGGATTCCTAACGTTTGGCTGTGTGTCTCTGCATTTGTTTCTATCAGTTGCTGGGTGAAGCCTCTCTGATGATGGTTATGCTAGGCTCCTGTCTGCAATAATATCATGACATTTTCAGGCAAATGGATGGAACTAGAAAACGTCATCCTGAGTGAAGGTAAAGAAGACCCAGAAAGACAAATATAGTATGTACTCACTTGTAAGAGGATATTAGCCGTAGAGTACAAGATAACCATGGTATAATCCACAGACCCAAAGAAGCTAAGTAACAAGGAGGACTAAAAGGGGGAACTCATTAATTTCACGGAGAAGGGGAAATAGATTAGACACCAGGGGTGGATGGGGGAGAAAACTGGAAGGGGTAGAAGTGGGAATGGTAACATGAGGTATCAGGTGGGGAAGGACAGTGGGAGAGACAACTGGAACGGGGGAATCTCTGAGACAAGCTAGCAACCTAGGACAATGGAAACTCCCAGGAGCCTTCCTAAAACTCCAAACAAGAGGATATATGGAGCCTGGACTGGCCATCTTCTGCAACCAGGCAAAATTTCCAATGGAGAATTGTGACACAAACCCAGCCACAAAACATTAGACCTACAGTTTGTCCTGTCTACAAGATGCACAGGGATAAAGATGGAGCAGAAATTGAGGGAATGATCACCCAATGACTGCTTCAGCTTGAGACCCATGCCATGAGAGGGAGCCGCCCTTGACACCATTAGTGATATTCTGCTATACTTGGAGACTTGGAATTTTTAAGGAGATCTTTACCTTTCAAGTGCTGAAAACTATTAAAGACTGCAGGACTATTAAAGTTGCACTATGTTTTATATTAATATATGTGAAATCTTGGAGACAAAAACTATAAATGATATGACAAATTGACACTTGTGTGTGTCAACATTTATGAGGGGTGGAATGTCATAGTTCTTTTAACTTGACATAAGTTTATACATACTTGGGAAGAAGAAATCTCAGTTGAGTAATTGCCTCCATCACAATGGCTAGTGAACATGTCTCTGGGGCGCTGTTTTCATTGCAGTTGATATGGGAGGGCCAAGCTCACTGTGAGTGGTACAGACCCTGGGAAGGTATGTCTGGGTCATATAAGCAAGGTAGCCTTCACAAGCTAGGGAAAGCTAATCAGTAAGAAGCACTTCTTCGTGGTCTCTGGTTCAGTTTCTACAACTAGGTTCCTGCCCTGATTTCCCTCAGTGATGGACTGTGACATGGAGTATAATACAAAAAACTTGTTTCTCCCCAAGTTACTTTTGGTAAGTGTTTCACTACAGCAACAGAGAAGAAAACTGGAACATTTTTCAAGTTTATAAGAGAACTAGCAAAAATAAAAAAAAAGAGAGAACTAATTGTGTATAGACAGTGGGGAAGCAGAGTGCCTATGGATCTTCATGATATCAGTCTAGAAAGAACTCTACATGGAAAGGTGGTAATTTATTGCCAAAAGAAGGCTCTCTCATGATTCAGAAGTTAATGCTCTGACAAGGATACTCAGTGCTAGCCCTAACATGTTTCTGAAATGGTTCTTTGAAACATGGATATATTACTGACCTACAAGTGCGGTAGAAATGCCAGAACTGCATTAGCAAAGTACTAATGAACAACCCAGGAGCACGATATGTTAGAATGGATTTATTACATAGTATTGGAGAACCTGCCATCTATGTTTCCCAGGAGAGACCAGAGAACAAGTTCTTTACTAACATAATAATGAATTTTCAGGTAAAGGCACTTATAGGCTTTGAGGAGATTGATGGTGATTGTCTTCTGTAGGTTGTCAAGGAACTAGGATATTTAGTAGCCGTGTGAATTGCATCCTGACTGGCAGGAAGGAGGCAGAAGTTCCAGTCAGGTTAAGATGCATGAGATTGCTGTAATGGGCAGCAGAGCTAGAGCAGCAGTCGGAATCCCTTAACCCAAAATGATCTATCCATCAGGGCTGATAGACCATGATACTCATAGGAATTGAGAAAATGGGAAACATCTACTGGCTTTGTTTAAGATAAAAGAGAGAATTGTTTAGCAGAATGTTAATATCAGTTACAGAATCGAGGATTGTAATCTTTTATCTATTTCTAAATCTAAGACATATTAAATAACTCAGACCCCATATTCTGGTGATATCTAAGAATGGTCTTGAAATATCACCACAGCTATATAACATCACCATTATCCTTGACCTTCTGTTAAAATACCCATTAATCCTGCTCTCTCACCAGCTACAGCACTGAAGAGAGCAGGCCCTGCACCTCAACTGGGCAGCACATAGAGCTCGCTTTGGTGGCAAGGGTGCAGGGGAGTAAGAGCCAGAGAGCTGGTCCTGGTGGCATGGGTGAAGGTGAATTGGCCTGAATGGCAAGAACATAGGAGAGATGGTCCCACCTCTCACCTGATCAAAGCAGGAGAGCTGGCCATGACAGTGAGGGCACATCAGAGCTGATAGGCTGACCAACTCAGCTAGCACCCAGGCCCAAATCCAGGGCTTTCAGTTGGCCCAACATCTAACCCATCTATGAACTGGTAGAATGCATGAAGGGGCCAGTTTTTCAGATCCAAAGCAGCAGGATCTCCATGACACAGGTCAATAACAAGATATCTAACAGAAGTCTTAGTAAGGTTCAAGTATTGATAGTGTAGCAGAAGCCAAGAGATCTTGAACCAAACCAATTACTCATTGCAATGAACATTTGCAAGTAAAGAAGCTTGGAGTAAAGGGTATAATGTGTGGTATACACCATGACACACAGCAGCTTCCACAGCAAGGTAGTTTATTTGTTTTGTTTTTCAGGGATGGGGAGATGAGTGGTATTGGGGTGCATGATGGAAAATTGACAAAGAATCAATAAGAAGTTAAAAGTAATGCCCACCTATCTCTGGGAGCAACTATGCAGTTGAAGAAAGTAATGGATACTCAAAACAGCTGGAGGACTGTTTCATACACTGACGCCTGGGATCCCAAAGGCCATTATACTGCAATTAGTAGAAACTTCAAGGTGTCAGTGATCAAAGAGTCAAAGGTTTCATTATGTCAACTTTCTTACAGTCTTTCAATGGAGAAACAGAATGAACAGATATAGGATTTTGCCAGTCTTTGACCTGTACTATAGACAGCAGTTAAGTAAGAGTAACGGGATCTGCTGGAGTCCCTGACAGGGGCTTTCACTCCTCTGTTCAGTCTGTAGTAATGAGTATTTCAAAGTAGCTAAAGAGAGCTCTGCTTCACAGAGACATGAAGTTGGAAATTATAAAAATATTTTATAGTTTTTAGATAATTGGGCTGTTTTTTTCTTTGTTACCTATTTTATCAAATATTTGACCAAGAGCAGTTTTTCTTCTTTTCAGATATTTTTGTGTCATATGTCTCTCAGACTGGGTTTAAACTTACTCTGTAGCACAGACTGACCCTAAGCTCATGATACTCTTTAAGTAGCTTCCTAAGTCTTGGGATTACATCAGGGTTCCAGCATGCCTGATAAGTAAGGGGTAGCTTTTTAAATATCCATGGCAATGCAAAAATGGTGCTTATAATAATTACTCGTATAATTTTAATGTATATGCTTGGGATAAATTTTCTGCTCATGTTTAATTTTGTCTTATCTTCCAGAGGTTGCCATTTTTTATATCACAATATCCAAAACACACATTCATTAAAATCCCTACTCATCAAAAGAAAATTTTTCAGTATTGAGAAACTATCCCTCTCTAAGAGGCAAACATATTCTATAATCCTGACTTTTGCTTAATCGCTTTAATATTGCCTTTGGCCACTAATTCTGCCTATTGTTTCCTTGAAAGTAACATTGTTACCACGTTCATTTCCAAGAAAATATCCACCAAATTACTGAGTTGGAATAACCATAGTCTGTATCAACTGCTGATATGTAAAAACGATATCCCTTTGAGAAATAAGACTTGAGAAACTGAACCTCAAAGTCTCTCTTGAGACAACACTCAGAGTTTGTATGCAGCATGCATGTATACTGTGTCTTTCTCAACTCATGACAAAGGACTGAAAAACATCTCATGAAGCACAAAAACATATTATGAAAATAACTATATTTTAAAAAATGGGAGAATGTGGCACACTCTTATTTGAATTTTTTTTAAAAATATGTATATTGTAGGCTCAAGAGATAGCCCTGTCATTACAGTGCCCGTTTTGTAAGCACAAGGGTCTGAGTTCAATCCCCAGAGCCCACATTAAAGAACTATTCAGGTACAAGCCTATAATACCAACATTGGAGAAGCTGAAATAAAAGACTCCCTCAGGCTCCCTGGCCAGGCAGTCTAGTCTATTTAGCACGGTCAAGACTACTGAAAGCCTGTTTCCAAACACACAAACAAAACGAGTGGATGACACCAGAGGTTTTCCTCTGACCTTCATGCACACATGCACATTTGTGCTTACAAACACACAAAGGATACCTTTGCTGTTAACCAGAAGTTCTTGAACAAACCTTTACCTCCTTATGCACAGTACGTGCTGGTAAACTACTCTGACTTGTGCAAAGAGTTCACCAGCTCAATTAACCCTGATATTGCACTTGTGGCACAAATATTAAGAGTTAAAATTACAAATGATGTTCAAAACCATGTGGACCTTGATCCCACCAAAAGGTCTTAGAAAACCTCTACAACTATCACTTAGGGAATCACAAATCCAGTAAAGGCTGGTGTATTAGGTGAAAATAAAGACCTGATGAACCACACACACACACATATGATTGGCCTTGGTGATACTCTGATACCAAAGAATGGTCAGATATTGCAGGAAAACATTTGAGAATCTCATGAGCAAAGAAGTTTCTGTCCTCAGAATTTGTTTCCACCTCTCCATCACCACAATGAAAAACCTGACACAGATAACACATAAAAAGAAAAGATGAATTTTGCTCATGATTTAAGAAGTTCAAAGCATGGTTCCTGCATTAGGTCATTTCTAGTTAGGACCTGATGACAATGGTGGATAGCAAAAGCAACTATTAGAGGAGGTGGACAGCTCACCTCAAACCAGGGAGCAGAAGATGGTTAGAGGAGGTGGACAGCTCACCTCAAACCAGGGAGCAGAAGATGGTTAGAGGAGGTGGACAGCTCACCTCAAACCAGGGAGCAGAAGATGGTGTTGACAAAACTGACTCCTTTTCTTGGGATGCCTGAAGGAGCTCACCTCACACACCGAATGACCTCAGAAGCTCACAAAAGCTCCATCACATCTCAACGCAATGCCATTGACCATATTCAAATGACACCTCCACCCAGGATAGAAGAGACACGGGGTCTGTTAGATACGTAGGGAAAGCAACTATAACAGGAAAACAGTCATGGCTGTTCCTTTAGGTCAATGTTCTCAACATGTGGATGGGGACCTTTTTGGGATCAAATGGTCCTTTCATGGGGGTCACCTAAGACCATCAGAAAACATGGATATTTACAGGATGATTCATAATAGTAGCAAAATTAGTTATGAAGTAGCAACAAAAAATAATTTTATGTGAGGGGTCACCACAGCATGAAGAACTGTACTAAAGAGTCATAACACTAAAAAGGTTGAGAAGCACTACTCTAGATAATCTCCATGTGTAGCCAGGGAACCTAGAAAATTCACACTTATCTTTTCTGTGACCTTTTCCCATGCCCCCTCAAGGCGAAGAACAATTGTGTAAATAGACATTCAGGTACAGCTGAAATGTCACCAAGATCCCAAGAGTGTATATGCAAAATAAGATCTAACATGAGTCTAGTAATGGTGCTTTCTTCCCCAGTAGGCTTGTAAAGACCTTGGCAAGGAAATGCATCACTTTGCTTTCCAAAATGCCTCTGTGGTCCCCAGCACGAGCCCTGTAATAAGCCTTAGATAAATGCCTGACTCACAGATTTACTGATTTAATAAGCTGACTGATCATATCCATGGAGTAAGGGAGAGGAAAACAGTGAGCAAAGATGCCAATAGCAGGAGTCATTTCACAACAACACCCTCTAAACAGCAAACTCCATTAGAGCCATTTTCTTGGGGTTTTTTCTGCAGGTTGAACATTATTCAAAACTGGTTTATAACAGCTCTGTGCAGTCCATCCTCCTCAGTAAACAGTGCATACACTCTTCTTAAACTTACGCTGATCCCAGAAGGCTACTGATGTCAGGATTTGCTCCTGCCCCACAGGCAAAAACATGAGTTTAGCAGGTCAGGGACGAGCTATGGTTCAGTGATGATCTGAAGACTCTGGTGCCTTGGGGTCCCATGAGGAAGACTGAAATATTTCTCCTGAGCATTAGGCCTATCAGGATGTCTCACATTTACTGCTGATATATTTTGGACATTTTGAAACTTGAAGATTAATTTTGCAGTTGAATAAAAGAAGTATATGCTTGGTTAAAAACACCACTTAAAATATGGTACCAAGGAAGAAAGTGTTCATCTGAGTGTCTGCTGAAGATCGCCATGCTAGAAAACTAAGGCTCATAGAAATGAAGTAACATTCAGCTTTTGTGAAAACATATAGACAATGATAAAAAGGTCAGCTATTCATTGGAGACATATACTATTCACACATTTATGTAAAGTATATTATATATGCATATATTCATATATTGACCGTTTTCCAGCAAACAATGGTCCCATTACAGTACCGCATCAAGACAAGCTGTCTCTGATGTATGGATAAACTGCAGCGGAAGTACATTCAGCTTTCAGAAATTCCTTCTACTTACCTACTGATAGATGTTAAGGACTCTTAGTAGAAACAAATATTTTATTTAGAAAAAGTGGAGGGGGAGTGGGTCAGTGGGTAAGATTCTTCTTCACAAGCACAGGAACAGGCATTGATATCTCTGCCATACAAGAAGAAACCTGAGCACAAGCACATGAGTCTGTGAGGTGGCACTGGGGAGGCAGGGACTAGCAGGACAGCTAGCACCCAGAGCTTCATAGCCATCTAGCTCCATCATTGAGCCATTTGCTCAATCATGCTCTTAGCAGCTTTGCTCATAAAAGCCAGAATCTGGAAACAACATAGAAGTCCCTCTACTGAGGAATGGATACCGAAATTCTGGGACATTTATACAATGGAATACTACTCAGCAATTAAAAACAAGGAAATCATGAAATTTGCAGGCACATGGTGGGAACTAGAAAAGATTGTCCTGAGTGAGGTAACTCAGAAGCAGAAAGACACATATGGTATATACTCACTTATAAGTGGATATTAGACAAATAATATAGGACAAACATGCTAAAATATGTACACCTAAAGAAGCTAAGCAAGAAGGAAGATCAATCCTTATTCAGAAAAGCAAACAGGATGGACAATGGAAGAGAGAGAAAATAGGAAACATGACAGGAGCTTACCACTGAGGGCCTCTTAAAGACTCCACCCATCAGGGTATCAAAGCAGATGCTGAAACTCATATCCAAACTTTGGGCAGAGTGCAGGGAATCTTACGAAAGAAGGGGGAGATAAAAGGCTTGGACAGGAGCTCCACAAGGAGAGAAACAGAACCAAAATATCTGGGTAAACATGTCTTTTCTGAGATTAATACTCCAACCAAGGACCGTGCATGGAAATAACCTAAAACCCCTGCACAGATGTAGTCCATGGTAGCTCAGTATCCAAGTGGGTTCCCCAGTAAGGGGAACAGGAACTGTCTCTGACATGAACTCAGTGGCTGGTGCTTTAAACACCTCCCCCTGAGGGGGAAACAGCCTTGTCAGGCCAGAGAGGAAGACAATGCAGCCAGTCCTAATGAGACCTGATAGGCTAAGGTCAGATGGAAGGGGAGGAGGATCTCCCCTATTAGTGGGCTGGGAGAAGGTAAGGGAGGAAAAGAGGGAGGGAGGGTGTCATTGGGAGGAGATGAGGGAGGGGGCTACAGCTGGGATACAAAGTGAATAAATTGTAAGTAACAAAAAATTAATAAAAAATTGAAAAAGAAAAGCTCAAAGTTCAGTGAGATACCTTGTCTCAAACAAATAAGGTAAAAAGTGAAAGAAGAAAAACTCAAAGTCAACCTCTGGCCTCCCCATGCATAAATACACACCACAAGAATATGTGTAGCCATATGTGAACACATAAAACACTTCTTGTATACCAAAGAAAAAATAACCATGACAGTGAGCTCCTATTTGATGGAGGAGTGACTAGGCCTCTGAGGTTACTGGGTACCATGATATAGTCTAGAAGAAGAGATGTTACTAAAGCAACAAATGAGCTTTAGAAAAGGGCGGGGCTGCTGAGCTCCAGCTGCATGACTATTTTAAAACTTTGTCTATGGTGATGTAGCTCAGCGATAAAATACTGGCATGCATATGGCTCCAAATATTGTCTCCAGTAGAGAAAAAAAATAGTCTGGGTAACTCAAAAAGCAAATTTCATATTTTCTGGATACTCTAATGCCATACTTACACAGTTTCCCCCTTATTCTCTATTGTCAACAAGAAGTGATTTTAAGGATTAAAATTTATTTATTTAAGCAAACAATATATTTATATTTCAGTTACTTCTCTCCAATAAATTATACAGAAGAGCTGGCAGTGTCCAGTGGCCCTCCAGAATTCATGATGATTTTTCTTTGTTTGATAAACCAGGACTACTTTCCTATACTTCCTCGAGTTTAATCAACTAAGTACATCTCCTTCCTTTATAAATGATTAATGCTAAAAAGAAGAGTGTCCAGAAACAAAACAAAAAATAAGTAACATGACCATAGGCTGAAGTGGGCACTGCCTTTCTGTCTCACTAGGCACCTTAACTTGGAGCATCCATCATGCCTCAGGAACTTCATCCAGACCTGAGAAGTGTTGCTATATTCTTGTTCTTTCATTCTTTAGCTTTATCTTTCCCCTCCATGGTTTGGTCAGTTTATCTATGTTTCAGTCTGTCTGTCTCCCCTTTGTCACCATCAAGCCCTTAACTTATTCTGTTGAAGACTTATTTCTGCTATCTTAATTATAGCTCTGTAGTGTAGAGATAAATGTTAAAAGTGTTTAATAATAAGGAAAAAACTATGTATGAATCCTAGCAGATTCTAGATATGTTCTTTATGATTATAAAATATGCTAGTAAGTGGACAGGTTAGGAGTATATATTTGGATTAAAATTAGAATATTGTGGATTTGAAAGTAACCAAAAATTATGGCAAAGTTTATCTTTCCATCTAGGCTCCATCCTATCCAGTGTTTTTAGTACTTTGTTCCAGATGCTGTCTATCAAATGTTCAATTCATAAAGTTTTTCTTTTCTGTAGGCTTCCACTTTGAATGAATGATGGTGTCCATTGAGTTAGAGAGTTTTCAGCTTCATGAGCTTCCATTTATTAATTGTTGCTCTTAAGGACTGTATTCCACACTATCAGTGATGTGTTCAGAACATCCCTTCCAAAGCCAATGAGTCCATGCTTATTCTCTACTTTGTTTTCTATCAGATTCAGGGTGCCCAGTCTTATGCTGATGTCCTTTATACATTTGGAGTTGAGTTTTGTGGGGAGGGGGATGACTTATTTTCATTCTTCTACATCTAGCTGTGCCGTTTGATCAGCAACATTTGTTGAAGATGCTGTCTTTTCTCCAGTGTGCATTTTTTCCCACTATTCTCTGTATAAACCCATGTGGATCCATCTCCCGGTCTGCACACAATGAGCCATAGTGCCATAATGCTTTGCCTGACACTCACAATGCAGTAGGTTTTAGAATTTATTTTTATAGTTTATTTTCCTGTCCTTTTTGATTTCTGTCTCATAATGTTTGCTAAGAACTTTGTCAGTTTCTGCAGAAATTGTATGATACCCCTAAGTCATCAAAACGCAGGGAAGCTTGTAGGCTAAGTGCAAATCTTCACTTCTCCCTCCTCTCCTCCGAATCCAGTCCCCCAATTTCAACCTGAGTTCTGAGGCGACATTCTTCAGCCTCCCATTCTTCTCTGCCCCAATCAGGGGATAACACAGATCCTTACTTCCAAACTTACATCCCTCCCCCCGCACTCCCCCCGTGCATCCCACTATCCTAGCCCCCAAGTCCAGCAAACATTTCCTGGGAAGCCAATAGCCATTCATCTAGGGAAACAAGTAAGTAGGCTAAACACAGAATTTCACCCCTTCCTCTTCTCCTCAAAATCCAATCTCCCAATCTAGCAAACAACATAGTGTGACTTCCTCCTCACCTCTGCCACCATCCCCAGTGAAACAAATAGATCTTCTCCTCAACCTGCCAACCTACTCATATTGTTATCCTAGCCCTCAACTATAATAGGCATGACCTGTCTTCCAAGCCTACCCGACAAGCAAGTAGGCCAGTGAACTAGGTAGGGTAATCGTAGATCTTCAATATCCCTTCTTGCCTTCAAATCCAATCTTGTGGTATCATCACCAGCTCTGCAGAAAACTACCTATTGCAGCCTCTCCACACATTCTGTCCCCATTCCCAGGAGACCTCCTTCCTGTGGATCCTCTCACATTCCTGCCTAGTCCATCTTCATTCCTAAGTATCAGCTCCCAATACCTAGAAACACATTTTACCTGGAATATCCAGTGGTTATATTTAGCAAGACTCTTTCAGAAAAATTCATTACTAACCACATACTCTGAATCAGGGAAGAACCAGGGAAGGCAACAGAATGCAAGGAACAAAGCACCCACTTAAAAAAGACAGACCAGATATCAGCACCTAGATTTACAAACTTATTAGTCCCAGATGCATCGATGCCAGTGTAAAAACAAGATCAGTAACAGTCAGGACAATATGAATCCAATAGAGAATAGAAAGCCTACCACATCAGGCTTTCTGTCGAGAATTCCAACATGGCTGAAGCACAAAAGAAAAAAAAAAGACCTCAAAACAGAATTTATGAATACGATAGATTTATGAATGTAATTTCTTTAAGGAAGAAATAAATACTTCTGTAAAGAAATCTATAAAAATATAAAATGCAGAAGGAAATTAAAACAAACAAACAAAAGTAGAAGCAGAATAAATAAAATCCAAACTGAGGGAAATCTGAAAGTAAAACTTTAGGAACTCTATCAGGAACTACAGAGGAAAGGTTCACCAGCAGACTACAAGAGATGGACGAGAGAATATCAGACATTGAAGACACAATAGAGAAAATGATAGCTTGGTTCAAAAGAAAATGTTAACTCTAAAAAGTACTAGCCCAGAACATCCACAAAATAGAGAACACTATGAAAAGACCAAATATAAGAATAATATGAATACAGAAAATAGAAAATACCAAGGTCAAAGGTACAGAAAATATTTTCAACACAAACTTAGAGGAAAATTTCTCTAACCTAAAAATAGAGATATCAAGGTGGACAAAGCATATAGAACACCACACAGTCTAGACAAGAAATAAATTTCCATTGAGTACATAATACTCTAAACACTAAAAGTACTGAGCAAAGAAAGAATATTAAAATCTTCAAGGAAAAAGGACCAAGTATCATATGAAGGTAGACCTATTAGAGAAACGCTTGACTTTTCAGTGTCAGAAAGGCCTGGACAGATTTTCTATAGACTCTAAGTGACCACAGATGTCAGCCCAGACTATTATACACAGCAAAATTTCCAGTCACAATAGATAAAGAAAATGCTGCTTTCCATGATAAAACTATAATTTAAGCAATATCTAGCTACAAATCCAATATTACAGAAGGCATTAGAAGAAAAAATTCAACCTAAAGAGGTTAGCCTCATCTAAGACAACACAGCCAGCAGACCAGCAAATAAAAATAGGGGAAATAGCAACAGAGAGAGAGAGAGAGAGAGAGAGAGAGAGAGAGAGAGAGAGAAACACACACACACACACACACTACCACCACCACTACCACAACAAAATAAAAGAAATCAACAAATTCTGCTATTTGATCTCTCTCAGCATAAATGGTATTAATTCCCTAATAAAACAACAAAGACTACGAATTCTGTAACTCCCACTGAATAGAACAGAAGAGTTGTCTGTCAACTTCATCTTCATCCAGAGTACCTGCTGGTGCCTGTCAAGGTGTCCATATATGAACTGATAGCCTGCTCACCATTAGCCATTCTGGAGACTCCCTTTTCCTATGTTTGATTTGTTTTGTTGTTGTTGTTGTTGCTGTATTTTTTTAGTTCAACATTTTCTGTACCCTTGCAGAGGTAAAAATCTTTTCTTAGGTTGTATCTTTTCACATTATTGTTGGCTTTGTGTATTATTAATTAACCCAGCCAACTATTAGGCTTGCTGCTATGTTAGTCTATATTGAGAAATTTTGAGAAATTATTTGAGGTCAAAATATTTGTAAAAAATTTTTTCTCATTAAAGTACATGCCTCCATCTTTGCTGTAGTCACTGATAAAAACAAAACAAAAACATAACCAAATAAATCCAGTCTGTATAGTGTTTTTATTTAAGAACCAGAAGGTGTATAGAAAGAAGAGAAACCATGGGCAGGGGCATCTCTGTGACCAGCCGGAAACCTGAGAGGCTAGGCCCCACCCAGCATCTGATCAAAACAGATGTTGAAATTTGCATCCAAATATTGGGTGAGGTACAGGGAGTCTTGTGGAAAAATGGGGCAGAATAGGGGCACCTAGAGGGGACAGGAGCTCCACAAGAAGACCAACAGAGCAAACTAACCAGAGCCTGAAGGGGCTTGTGGAAACTGAAGCACCAACAAAGGACAGTGCATGGATTGGACCTAGGCTCCCTACACAAGATGTAGCTGATATAGCATAGAATGACTTATGGACTAAATAATTTTATGTACGGTAAAAGAGTCTCAGGAAGTAGTTTAAGCTAGAATATCAGCTTTGGGTGTTGATTGGTGGGGGGTTAGTCCTTCCTTCTTGATGTCTTGAGAAGAGATTTTCTTCATTTTTGGTGTACAAGACCAAAGTAATGGTTTAATAGTATCAGGACACAAATTATTTCATTTTAATAGGTAGTCTTCAATAATTGCTGTAATTGGTATAAACATAAGAATAATTGAGAAATAACTGATTGAGCTAGTTGACCAATAATAATGAAGGGGTGTTCTACTGGTTGACCTCCAATTATGTGAAGATAAGTAGGTTAGCTAATAGAATTAAATATGTAATTTGGGTAATTGGATGGAATATAAGATTTCGTTGTTTTGATGTGTGAAGTAGTGGCATTACTATTAGGATAAGAATTGAGAGTACTAGGGCTAATACACCTCCTGGTTTATAAAAATAGGGGAAATAGCAACAGAGAGAGAGAGAGAGAAACACACACACACACACACACACTACCACCACCACTACCACAATAAAATAAAAGAAATCAACAAATTCTGCTATTGGGGACAGAATGTAAGATAGTGTAGGCAAATAGGAAATACCATTTGGGTTTGATGTGGGGTGGGGTGTTTAGTGGGTTGGCTGGTGTATAGTTGTCTGGGTCTCATAGGAGGTCAGGAAAAAATAAGACTAATAGTATGAAAAATAGCAGCAATATAATTACTTCTAGGAGGTATTCCCTAGTAAGGGGAACAGAGATTATCTCTGACATGGACTTTGAAACCTGTGTTTTGATCACTTTTCCCAGGTGGGGGCTGCCTTACCAGGCCACAGGAGAAGAGAATGCACTCAGTCCTGATGTGACTTGATGTTCTGGGCTGTGCTTGGGTTGGGAGTGGAGGGGAAGGAGGCTCTCTTCTTCTCTGAGGAGTTGGGGAGGGGTGATACAGGGAACAGGGAGGAAGGGTGGAGCCAAAATGAGGGGGAGGGGCCTACAATTGGGATTTAAAGTGGATAAATAAATAAAAATAATAAAAAGGAATCCTAACTGCCAATTTTACTAGGTTCAGCCCTCCAAAAGCTGTTCCACCTACTCTGCCTTAACACCTACTGACTACATGGAAGCGTCTGTAATAAGCTGCCACCAGCTGGTGGAGCTTTGACATCCTCTTAATGCCTATAAATTATTAACAATATTTTGAAGGAACGTCATAAGTTTATCCAATCTATGCTTCTATTCATAGCAGTTATGAAAATACAGTGTTTCAGTGAAGAGTACAAACATTTCAACATGACATACTAAAAAATCTAATTTAATTTACTGCTTTTCTTCGAAGAGTGATTTCTAATGGAAACATATTGCAAATATATTAATATAATTGTTCAAATTCTAAGTCTGGAATTATGATTAATTATGTATATTAAGTAGTAAATGGTGGAATTCTTCAGGTACTTTTAGCTCTCAAGATTAAAAGATTTTGAAGCACAGCTTCTTGCTCAAATATTTAATTTTTGCTGGTTACTAAGATGAAAATTTTCTTGGACCTCATTATGCCAAGAGACTACATCAGTAACCAACATCTAGACTGGTTAAAAAACACACAAACAGCCATTATTAGTGTGTTATTCTGCAATCAACAATCAAAATAAATGGTCATTGGTTACATCTAAAGGACATTAAGCCAAATGGAATAAAGAGACACCCAAAATTCCATATGCTGTCTAATTCTTTTTATATGTGATTCCTAAAATAAAACTACAAAATTGAAAACAGTTATCAGTGACACAGCTTAAGGGTTCAGGGAGAAATGCTGTGGTGTCCACAAAGAGATAGTAAGAAAATCATTCTTATCACACAGTATTTTTTTTGTCTCAGTCAAATTGGCAGTTACAGAAACTCACATGAGACAAAACGGCAGGTGTTCACATACGTCCACTTCATGGATGCCAATGTTTTGATCTTGGTGTTAGATTCTATGTAGATAGACCACTGTGGGGAACTGGATGAGTAGTACTTTGCACTGCTCTGTACTCTATTTGCAGATTCCTGTGAAATTCACATGTAAACTCGGTGAGTCACAAACTAAAACAAAATTACATAGACATGGGAAAGAGATTTTCAGGGAGGTTTACAGGTGGAAGAAAAATAAGAGATGGTGAAGGATGAACGTAATAAAAATGTACTTTTATATAGTGATGAAACAGTTGAAGAACAAATTTAATTACAAAAATGAAGTTTTATAAGAATTTTGTAATCTATTTATTTTAGTAAATAAAACTTTGGCACCCCAAATGTAGACATTAGAAAATTCTTTGAAATTCATCATCAATGGTGGTCATAATAGGTTCCTTTATGTGTCTAAATGAAAAGATGCAATAAGGATTGCATGTAAATGTAAACATTAACCATCTTGTTACCTAGTATTTCTTGTTACCCTTGTGCAATTAATTTACAGTTTTGAAGAATTGATGTGCTTGGTCTCTATTGCATTTGGAGCTCAGTTCTTGAAATAAGAAAGGCAAGCTTCTTTTTAACATTTAAAGTTGAATATCTATGCACAATAATACAGAATCTTAGAATGTGGCTTTTTTCTTTATTGCGTGTCTTAGAAGAATGTTTTCCTTCTGTTATTGTTTTGGGTTAGAGACTGTTAAAACAGTGGAATCAGTTGTTCAGAACAACAACATTTTATAAAGAAGTTTTGAAGCTTGAGCCATGAAGAGAAATGATTCTGAAGTTTGAATGAGGAACCTCTCAATCACTGCAATTACAGTGTTGTTCAATTCTGCACTGCCAGAAAATAAGGTAGAATATTCCTCCAAATCATATTTTAATGAATAACATACTGATATCTACTATAGTTTTATTGTATTCTACTGTACTTTAATTTTAAAGTTAAACTCCATTAACCATCTATTTAGTTAATAAAAAAGGGCATTCCTCAATGTGAAAATTGAGTGTACTCTGTAGAATGGATGATTTTAAAACTTTTTTCACAGGAATAAAACTATTTATACTTTGATGACAAATTAATCCACAAGGTCACATACAAACCAAGAATAATTTAACAACCTACATGTTAGAAATATTAGAAAATAATTGAATGTGCCTTCAAAGTACAATTTTGAAGTCCATCTGAAAAAAGTACAATCCGAAGTCCATAAGAACACATTTTCCATGATGTAATATGTGAAATGGGTCCTCATAATACTGTTGGTATATGGATGCTGAAATGCAATTTATTCAGACATGAGTGGGTTAGGTAGAAAGCATCCAAGGTAAATTTCTGAGGCTTCTGTGTCATTTCTCGGTCTTTGTGGTGATAATACTAACTGTGCTTCATGTCTCTTCTCTGCAAAGATGCCCGTCCCCATCGTTGACAAAGACCTGCCACCAGTGATTAAAGTTTGTTTCCCACAACGTTTGCATCACAGTGAGTTCAAATACTCAATCATATTGGGTTCACTACTTCACATTGAAATTTTTTTCTAAATCTCTAATGTTGTGGAAATCTAGGCTCAGGTTGATCTCATAATGCCAATGGGGATAGAAAGGGCTTCCTCAAAGAGAACAAAGTCATGCAACGTTATACCAAGCCAGAAGAAGATCAGGTTGAGTCTGTTCAACCTTGTCTCTGAGCCAATGAGCAGATCTCTGATCTCCACAGCATAAACACTACCCAACATAACCTGTGTGATGAATTAGGGGATCTTTTCCAGCAGCTCAGTGAAGCTAGTACAGCACATTTCCACGTAGACCTCTGAACAAAGAGAAGACCTCAGTAATCACATAGCTTTGGCCTGATGTTATCCATTCCTGGAAACTACGTCAAATTCTCTTTGAAAAATTTCTATCCTATAAGATTTGCCTCTGTTCTCTGCTCCCCCTGTGGCCTATGCCATGCTAGACTCTTTATCTAGCCCAAGTCACTTCTTCCAGCCCAAGATGCATAAACTAGCTCCAGTTTGAACAAACCAAGGAGCTTCTTGACAGTGCCTTAAGCAAGAAGAAATAGGTAACATAAGAAGACTCATAATCCTAAGAGAAGATTAGAAATTAAGGTATTAATCCTCAGGCATTGAATTCTTTGTGTTCAAAGAAAAAAATTCTTTATGTAGGAAAAGTTATCTGTACAGGGCAGCTGAAAGAAGGATACTCTCCTGGGATGTCTAAGAGACTTAAGCAGTGTGCTTGGAAGCAAGTCAAGGTTGAGATGGGCTGTGGGAGGGGGTAGGGAGAAAATGGAAACCTCTCTGGCCAGCATGTATGACTGACTCTCTGTTCAGTCTGAGGTGTCTTAAAACAAGCTGAAACATATATGAGAATATAAAATAAGCTCCAATATCCAGATGGCTTATGTACTGGGGTGGAGGTGGTTGTGTTGGATCAAAACTGATTGCCTCTTTTAGCATTTGCTAAGTTATGTGATGTTGATTATGTATTCCATGCATCAGAGATGTACAAGCCTTTTTATTTATTTTCTTATTTACTTATTTACTTACTTATTTTACAACTCATTTTAAACTCGGAGAGGAAAAGGGGTCACTTATATGTCTCAGAGAAAATGTAAAAATTTCAGGTATACAACTAATGTGGTTAATGGTTTTAAAATTTTCAAAGAAAAATACTACTTCCATACAAAATCTCAATTTCCAAACTTCAAGTTGTCTATAAAAGAAATGGCGTACTTCAGCAAATCCTGAGTTCATTATCACTAAAGATGTGACCAGAGCACAGGCAGCTGTCAATGAAAACAACTAGTGTCACATGGTAAGCAGAAGTCTTACCAAGCCACACTTTCTATGACTTTGAGAAATTTAAACACAGAAAGAGTCAAAACAGACTTCTGTTTCTGTCTACAATCTCAGTTCTTTCTGTGCCACCAATGTAGGCTCATTCTCTTCTTAAAAAGACTGCAGTGCATAGGTTAAATACTGACTAAATAGGTGATTTGATTAAAACAGAAGAACACATTTAACTGTGAGGAAATAATTATCCCCAAAGTATGCCTTGACTTTGGAGCATTCCGTTAATTTCTTTCAATGTGCTGACCACCTTAGTGTTTACAGAGTTTGGCAACTGTTGATCTTCAGATGGGTCTTCAAATTGCTATGTGAGAAAATTTCACACATACTAAAACTGGATTTAATGTACTTCCCTGCTATCTCTCTCTCTCTTTCTTTCTCTCTCTGTCTGTCACCCTTGAGCTCCCTCTTCTCCAAATTCTCTAGCTGATGTTTTATCTCTTCATCTGTCTAAGTTTGTATCCAGTTCTACATGAAATTTAAAATGTGTCACCATTTATCCAGGCCCATTTTGTTGCTTTTACAAATGTGTCCATCTACTGCCATGAATAAGCAGTGCAAGATCACCGCTGAATAGACGGCATCGATTCACTAAACTCTGAAGATTGCTGACCTTTTTAAACAGAGATTCACACTGCACAAGATATTTTACCAAGTGACAAAGACTTCTGGCCACTGACATGAAATCAGTACCATATAAATTGAGCACATTTCCTAGGGAGATGGTTGGGTACAAGGCAATCAGATATTGTATCATGCAAAATGAGGGGTATTCTAGATAATTTCAGTTGAGTTTTTCTAGATGGAAGAGAAATAAATAGAGCTAAAAATATAGATTTAAATTCACGCTAAAAATCAACAAAAGAATTAATTTAAGTCCATCTTGATATAGTTGGGCTGTGAGGTGGAAAGTTATCTTAGGTATGCATAGAGATATGCTTAACATAAAGTAATTAGACAATGAGTGAACCAAACCACAATGAAGAAGTAAGGCTTCAATGTGCATATAATTTAGAGCCTAAGATTTGAGTTCTATCTCTATCTGTGCCATCTGGTGAACTTTACTTCCTCTTGTGTATATCTTTTTTTTTCTTTCAAAATAAAATGAGTGGGTTTTGAACTAAATGGTGTACTCAATCTTGTTTAAGTTTAATATTCTCTGTGTACACAGATCAGTATATCTGTAAGTAATAATTGTGCTAACAGACTAATTGAAGCAGACATATTGTTTTCACTCAAGGGGCTGTCTCTGATATGAACTCAGTGGCTGGCTATTTGATCACCTCTCCCCAAGCGGGGGTGGGGGTGGGGGAAGGGCCTTACCAGACCACAGAGGAAGACTATAAAAGACAGTCCAGATGAGACCTGATAGGCTAGGGTCAGATGAAAGGAGAGGAGGTTCTTCCCTATCAGTAGACTGGGGCAGGGGCAGGGAGGGGATGCTGGAGGGAGGGAGGATTGGAAGGGGCTGAGGGTGGGGTCTGTAGCTGGGATGCAAAGTGAATAAATTGTAATAAATAAAAAATTACATTAAAAAAGAAAAGAAATACTCAACGACATTAGTCATCAAGAAAATGCAAATCAAAAAGACCCCGAGATTTCACCTTACACCTATCAGAATGGCTAAGATCAAAAACTCAAATGATATTACAAGCTAGAGAGGATGTGGAGAAAGGGGGACCCTCCTCCATTGCTGGTGGGAATGTTAACTTATACAACCACTCTGGGAATCAATCTGGTGCTTTCTGTGACAATCAGGAATAGTGCTACCTCAATATCTAGCTATACCACAGATAACTTAATACCACACCACAAAAATTTTAGTGGGAATCTTTTCATTTTAGGAAAACCTAATAGTTTCTGAAGCCAGAGTTTAAAGAAAGAAAATAATTTTCATATATCTAGGACTGTAAATAATATTGAAGCAAGTAATCATCTTTTAAATAAGTTTCACTTCACAGAAAGAAAATAAAAGCCTTTGTAATCCCTAAATGTGGGGTATAGACAAGGAGTCCCAAGAGAACAGGGGGAACAACAACAACAACAACAACAAAACATGCTGAGGTCAAACAAAAAAGTTAAATGTCTAAGCACAAGATAAACTGCCTCCTTTTTTTTCTAGAAAGTATATTTTTTCTTTTTTATATTAATTACAGTTTATTCACTTTGTATCCCAGCTGTAGCCCCCTCTCTCCTCCCCTACCAGTCCCACCCTCCCTGCCTCATCTCCTCCTAAGCCCCTCCCCAGTCCACTGATAGGAGAGGTCCCCCTCCCCTTCCATCTGACCCTAGCTTATCCAGTCTCATCTGAGCTGGCTGCAATGTCCTCCTCTTTATGTAAGAATTGACTTGTGGGCATCTTACTAGACCATTCTCTCTGTATCTCAGGAGAGCCCCCAAACCCATTTGCTCAAAATACCCTTTGATATGTGCTCTCACTGAAATATTTTTGCTTCCATATTTTCCTCATTCTCCTCCAAGTCTAGTTAGATTGCAGAGTTAAGTTTATGATTATGAATAAATAAAATACTAGATTAGACTTGTGGAGTATATATAGAGCTTCAAGAGAATACTAATGTTTAGTAGAGTTTTGTTTTTGAATTTAGAGATGACCATAAATCAATACAAACTTTCCATGGAAAGTCAGATGAGGGTAGGCAATGTAAAGTTTGAATGATACCAATCTTTGCATGTTGAGGCAAGTGGAAATGGGTGTAACTATCAGAATAGGAACTGAATATACATACTAGATACAGTTTGACAAAAATTGTTTAAACTATTACACTAACTACCACAATCCCTGAGATGAGGAGGTTGTTAGTATTATAAATAAAATGAGAATTACAACAGGTTTTAGAGGAAAGAGGTTTATTAAGGTGGATATAAGAGAGGGAGAGCAGGGGGAGCAGGCCATGATGGGGGGAAGAGAGAGAGAAGAGGAAGAAAAGGGGGTGCCCCGATAGAGAGAGAGAGAGTAAGAGAAAGCAAAGAGTAAGAGTAAGAGAGAGACCACCTGTCCAGTTGTCCCTTTTAAGTTCAGGTAACCACTAACCACGCCCCCCAGGTGTGGCCACCTGGCTGGGGACACAAGATGATGTCATAAGTTGCTAGGTAACCCAGAAGCAGGTTGTTTCAGAATACTAATGGAGGTAACTAGTAGATTTGTATCTAATTCAAGTTAGGCTGTCAAGTCACTACAAAAATTAAGTGAAAGTAAATTCATGAAAGTAAAAAAGGAGACACCTGAAAGAGTAACAAGTCGTGGTCAGCGACTTGAATAGCAAGGTTATTATTCCTAAGATTTTGCATGATAGAAAGCTCTAGGACATAAGCACAGAAATAAATGAATGAAGATGTCACAGCACTTTACCTTCTTGCTTCTTTCTTCATAAGATAGCTTGAAAATGACTGGATCACAGCTTGTCCAGTATCTCCATGAAGGTTATTCATGAAGTTTTTGACATTTCAGAAGTAATCTCTGCTGCCACTCTGTATAATAAAAGTGTAAAAATAGCTACACACAGTTCCTGAGACCAAGGTGTTAGTTGTATTACAGTAGAATTTCATTGGCAGAAACTATGGGGTTTTAAGTTTAGATATTAATTCAGAAGTAGAGGACTTTTTGTGCTCACTTTCCATGCAAGGTCCGAAGTTAAATTTCAAGCACCACACACACACAAACATACACACACATTAACACACATAAACAAAAAATACACACGCATACATGCACACATACACTCCTATGCACACACACATGCTCAGACACATATGTACACACAAACACTCACACACAAAATTATACATACATACATTTATACAGACATTCACATATACTCACATGCACACATACTCACATGCAAAAACATGCACACTCTACACACATTCTTATACACACACCTATGTGCATGAGCCTCCCCCACCACACACACACATACATGGAGGTAGGGGAATCAGGTAGTAGTCTATAGATGACAGGTCTTTAACTCATTCTCTGGACATTGTACAGTGCAGGCTTAGGCTTAGATAAAAACCTGCTTTATTTACGGTTCTTACATGCCTCTACCTTGCTTCTAACCCACTTTCCCTAGTTAGGAGAGAAAGAGGTTAGTTGGGTCAAGGGACACGGACCTTTCTACCTACTTCCTGCTTATTAGGGTCGTTGGGTTATTTAGGACAATACAAATCTCAGTCTTCTGAATTCTAGAAGTCCAGTCATTTACAAACAGCAAACGGTAGCAGCAACCTTGAAATACGCTCTGAAACCTTTCTCAGTACGAGTGTCTCAAAGTGAACTGAAGCCAAGAGATGCCAAATGATGCAAAGCATAGGGCAGTGATACAAAGCTTAGCTAAGTGATGCGAAGCGTAGTGAAGTAATGCAAAGTCACCTCTTTTCTGTCTCTAGACTTTTATTGATATGTTCTTAGAGTCCATTCAAAGATGTTTCCAGCTGGCAAAAAAACCTCCCCTCTCATACAGGGTAGTTTCCAAATGGAAAATATCACACGCCTCTCATGAATCTGTATTCACTGGTGGATAAAGCATTTCCACATCCTACACTTGGGACCAAAACAAAAACACATTCTTATAACACAACTGAGTGCTTAAAGAAACCAAAACTTCAGACTCACGGGAAGTCTCAGGAGGAGCCAGGTGCCGTTTTCGCTGAACTGCGCCCTGTGAGCTCACACTGCACCCGGGTTCTGCTTCGACCCACGGGTGTGCTGCAGGCTCTGAACGATCATCGGAACCAAACCAGACTGAGTGGATTGGGGGACCATTTGAACAAGTCCGCACACTGCGGGAGCACGAGCTGAACGCTTCCGCCAGCAAAAACTCAGTCAGTGTGTGAGTCCGCCTGCAGATCTGGGAAGAACCCGAGTTCTGTCTCAACCCACAGCTGAGAGGATCCTGGGACCATCTTGACCAGACCGCACACTGAGGGCAAAAGCTGCACGCATCCGCCAGTAAAAACCCCAGTTCAGGTGTCTGTCCACAGGCAAGACAGAGAAGGCCTTGGGCACCATTTCAGACAGCCCTGCATACAGCGGATGCACACAAACCCAAACCCACTATGTGTGCCCCAAATATCATCTCAGACCCTGGTGCACAGCCCCTGGCACAGAAGGAGGCGCCAAATCTCCATTCCAGGGGAGAGCCCTTAGCAGCAAGCCCAGGGCGGAGTCCACAGTCCCCAGCTGACATCTCAAACCTGGACACTCAGACTCTAGCACAGAGTGAGGAGTAAAGACCCCAGACCAGAGGGGTGACCAGCCTGCAGTGCTCACAGCTTCTAGCACAGAGCATGAAACTGGGCACACA
>CM053763.1:3142857-3162351 GCA_028658305.1 Pachyuromys duprasi
TGGTGGACTTGGAGGGGGCGGGGAAGAAGGAGATGAGGGAGGGAGTGGGAGGGTAGGAGGGAATGGGGGAGGGGGCTACGCCTGGGATTCAAAGTACCTAACCTGTGATTGAGATAAAAATAAATAAATTAAAAAAAATAAAGATACCATCTTGTATATTGTCATTTTTACTCAACTCCAAATTGAGTTACATCAAAACATATATCCACATTCATACTGGCTACACAGAAAGAGCTGAAAAGGCTGTGCCGAAGCTGGTGGAAATGTGAGGCAGCATCAAACAGCATTTTATCACCACAGAAACTGGGTCTGCTGGGCAGGCCTGCAGGGCATTTCCACACATGTGCTAGCATGTGTGCCAAGAACATCCTTCAAAGCAGTTCCACAATTCTAAACATTAAAAATGGTCTCAGTGTAAGGGTTCTTTCCACACAAGGGCATCTGGGCAATCAGCAGCCAAGGAATACCACATAGTCACACCAGGCAAGAAACCTCACACAAGAGACTCATGAGGGAGAAACACAGAGTGGTGACTGCCTCTGAACAGGGAGGGTACAGCAGATGGCTGTGCAGAAGGAAGGCTTTTATGGGGGCATGCCCTGTGAGCTGGTGGAAAAGTGCACTGAGGTGGGAAGTATTATATGGCACCCAACTTCGAAACATTGTTTAACCACTAAAACTGAGTCATAGGGCTGGTGATTCCCTAGTCTCAGGGCTCTGAGGCTGGCCCAGAGCAAGGTGATTTTCCACCAGCCGGTTTCCCTACTTTCAGCACCCATCCGCAAGGAAATAGGTAAATTATGACATATTCACAAAGTAGAACCCTATACAACAATGAGGGTGAGTGCAATACAGGCATCAACATGAATGAACCTTTAAGTTGGGTGAGAAGAAATTTCACTATATATGTATATATATATATATATATATATATAATGAAATCATTTTCAAAATTCATAAACTGCCAAACTAAACAATATACTATTTGTGGACACATTTGCATATAATACAATTATTGGGTAAAACAACAGTAAACACAAAGTTCAATCCAGTCTTCAAAATCAGAAGTCAAAAAAAGCATAGGTGAATAGTGGCACAAGCCTGAAACCCAACCACCCAGGGAACTGAGACAGGAGAATGGTCTGTCTGAGATACAGAGCAAGCTCAGGATGAGCTGTGTCAATTTGATGATGGAGCTCAACATTAATAAAAAGAAATTTAAAAAAGGAAGAAAGAGAAAAAGGACTCATTTATTGGGAGAGATACCTAGAGGTTGAATGGCACTAGCAAAGGTTTTTGTTTTGGAATGGTGGTTTCTAGTGGTTGTTTCAAATAAATGCATTTATTGATATGCTTCTCAACGTACATCACATAAACTATGTCCAGTATATCATCTCACCATGAAGATTCTATACCATGTCTCCTTTGGTTACTAACCCCCTTTCCTTCCCTTTCTCACTTTCATTGTACAGTCTACTGAGACTGAGCAAATGAAGGTAAAACTTCCTAGGCTTTTCACAGATTTTGCTGTTTCCTGACCCCTGAAATGTCAGTTATTGTATTTCAAAATTTGCATTTCTATATTCGGGTCTGGATTCCTAGCCTAATTTGGCATTGCAAAATGCAAAATGAATATTAATATATGCTTTTCAACTCAGGGCACATTATCCTGCACAACAAATGAATAGTGCCAATTCAGGCAATCTATTGTTTAATCTTGAGTCATCCAAATATTGACTCTTCTTATAATGCAGCATCATTAGCAAAAAGAATCCACAGCACTTAAGATGCACAAAGTATCCCAGCACTCTCGCACACTTTATTAACATTCATCTACAAAAGACTGTTGATAGCATTTCATTCATATTTTAAAATCCTCTCTGATTTACTTAGCTAAATCTCTACTCACTCTTTCTAATTCTTTATTAAATACAAATTTCTTTTATATCCTAATAGGGTTTCAAAAATAATATTCATATGGGAAAGCTTATTGGAAATTATTTGTGTAGTTATTCCCATGCAGATTTTTTGAATTACTATAGTATTCATAAACCTATTTCTAAAACAAATTATGTATTTTACCACACTGGGGGGATATGATAGCTCTTTTTTGTAACTCATGACATTTCAAATTATTGAACTTATTTTATTTTAAGTTATAATACTTTAAAGTGTTCTAAAATTCAGAAATTAAACGCGAAGCAATGACAAATTAAACTAGTAAGAAAAAATTAGTAGTCGATCTGAATTCATTGGCTTCTAACAAATGTAAATTAGAAGACAGAAAAACAATTCTATGATCCACAGGCCAGACCACAGTCTTCTACCATGATCATTGTTCCATTTTCTTTTTACATAGACAATGAAATATTTGCCCATGTCCCAATGTCCAAAAGAAAAAAAAAAAGAATAGTATAAATTTTCAAAATAAATTTAAATATTTTAGTTCTAAGATTCAGCTTTAAATGGTTTGCAAGATAGGACCCATTTGCACTTTCAAAATATGCTAGAGATTGTTCTACTTTAATTTGCTTTTCTTTCATTCTTTCTTTTTCTCCTGTAATAAAGCACCGTGACAGAATGCATCTTAAGAAGGAAATAATTTATCTAGCTCATGGTTGTAGTAGTACATCAACAGAGAAACAAAGGAAGGCCCTGGAAGCAAGAGCTAAAGCAAAGACCATGATGGAATGGTGCCAAGTGACTTTTTCCTCTTGTTTGGTCAGCTACCTTTCTAACACAGCCCAGGTCCACCTGCTTAGGAATTGTACCATTCATACTGGGATCAGCTGTTTTACTGCAATTAGCAATCAAAAAAGTGTCCGATGGACATACCTGATAGAGGAAATTCCTTAATTGGATTTTCTCTTCCAAGTGTGTCAACAATAATGATTTGATTAGCTATTATATGGAGTACATATCCTGCAGTAACTGCAGAAATCAGGACAGTACAAAAATACAACGGCTGGTGGGAAGGAGCAAAAGAGAAGGAAATACCAGGATACAAGTGTTCTGAACTGTGAAATGGGGAAAACAAGACAAAGAGGCTCTAAGTATTGAGGAGATGGGAATAAATACAGAAAAAGAAGGAAGAAAGATAATATAACAGATAATATATATATATATAGATAGATAGATAATATATCTGAAAAAGTCATAAGAAATAATATTATTATCTATCTACCTAATATACATATAAGTCAATACATAAATATATGCATATAGTTTCAATGAAATTTTTGTATATAGACTGACAATGCCCCACCTCTCACAGGACAAAGACTCACCAAATCCTCAACACAAGTCATAAGAATCCCTCTCATAAGTTGTTGATGAGGATTGTCCAAGAGACTCCAAAACGTAACATGTTATTGCTACTACCGTTGGTTGCTCAGAGACATGGAAATCTAGGCTCTATTGTTGGAGATAACATGCATTTCACACATAAAGCTGTAACCACCCTGGAAGCCTCCCCTCCTCTCTACAGACGAGCTCACATGATGCCAAAAGATATCACGCAAAGGAGGGTAGCAACCACCAGTTCTACTCAGCTAGGATGCCTATGAACCACAACAAATATCAGTATGACATGATATCCATAAATATACAGTAGTGGTGTGCATATCTTGGTGGTAAACAAAAGCTTCCTAATTAGACTTAAGATCCACTCAAAAAGTGGAAACCTTGGCTGGCACTGAAAATCTAGTGAACTACCCCAGGGGCTAGTGGAGTCATAGATCTTGGAGGAGAACCTACAACTGGCACTTAATAAACCAGAATAACCCACAATTAAATTCTAAATTTTTGTCCATATTACCTAGTGCTGGATAGTTTTATGTCAGCTTGACACAAACTAAAATCATCTGAGTGGAGGGAATGTCAATTAAGAAAGTGCCTCCAGGAGGCACTCAGGCAGTAAGCAGGCATGTAATTAATTAATTGGTGATTGATGGGGAAGGGCCAAGAGCTCTAGACCAATCATGCTACCTGAGGTAGCCTAGCACACATCTTACTCTTCAATGGTGACTTCCCTGTATCAGGTGAGAACTCCACATTTCAGTACATGTGTAAGTAGGAGACAGAGGGAATTGGGAACAGACAAGGTGACGACTGAACGCTGTCATTCCCAGAAGGTGGTGGACTGGATAGTGACAATGGAACTAATGGTGACTCGTCAGCCGTGTTTACTGGGACCTGAATGTTCCAGATTCTTGTTTTTCTATATTGTTAAGGAGCCCCATCTTAAGGAAGTAAAAGGCAACTCTTGATGATAGTGAATAAATACCTAACAGACAGTTATCCAGACATCTCATTAGACCTCGCCTGCTGTCCATCCAGCCACCTCCTCACAATCCCTGTCTTTTCCAATGCCATAATGCCATATAGCCTACACCTGTCTGAGATAGTAGCAATGATCTGATACTAGATGCAACAATTCCTGAAACACAGTCAGCTGGACCAAGACCCCTGAAGAAATGAGCATACCCCTTCCCTAGGTTGTCTAGATTTGCAAATGGCTTCACATTAACCACTTTTGCTTTACTACAAACAAGATTTTGAAAGCAAATGAAAGTCAAGCATGTAGTAGATGCCATAGCTGGAGAGGTATGTAAACCAGATGGGTTTAACCAGAAAAGAAAGAAGAGAGCTGAGAGGAGAGGATCATGAGACAGAGAAGTGAAAACGAAAATAAATCATAACAAGAATCAGAGAATGCTCCAGCTGCTTACTCTCCCTAGCATAATTGTTTCTGTCACTCATCAATTATCAAGATACTCTTTTACACTCATGAAGTGTTGTTTTGCCTTCACTTAAACATCCTAAGAGAATTTCTGCTACTTAGAATTAATATAGTTCAAGAAACTTGTTGCACAGAGAGAGTTTAAATCTGAGCTAAACTTGCCAACCTACTTAAAATGCACAAAGGAATTTTAACCTCTTGACAAATAAACATATTAGAGCCAACCGTACACTGATTTTTGATAGCTGCCAGAAGTAAGCAGTTCTCTTTCTATTTAAATATATGTAATAAGTAGTCAGGAAATTGCAGGACAAGAAATTAAAGGGTGTTTTCAAAGTTTGGGGAAGAATATTACAGATGCGCAGTCACTTGGTACTTCGTGATCAACGTTTTAGTGTATCTCATAGCTCATAACATTCAAGGAACTAGTTCTGGAATGATGTGTATTTTGCTTCAGTTGGCAAGACCTTGCTTCAACATAGGAGCCTGAGTTGTGATTTTTTTTATTATTAAGCTTTTCCTGACTAGCCACATTAACATCCACTCTGAACTATGGGCACCACCAAAAAATGTTCTGTTGGATTTTATGACCCAAAAATCAGGATGGCCTCAAACTTCTCTAGAGTTCTTTCTTACTATATGAGTCACTGTGTCTGAAAAGTCTTTCACATTATTCTGTGTATGGGAAGGAGCAATATCATCATATCCCTTCACAAACATATCCCCTAGGGATCCTAGGCGAGGTATTGAATTCAGTGTCCAAAGGAAGTGAGCCACTAAACAGATGAAATTTGCTCATTTATTTTTGCCTTCTCCTTCAGTAAGCATTTGGAGATTAGAATCAACAGAGAAATAATAGGACAGGCATATTTGATTTGCATTACAAGAGTCCTGTTGAGGTCCTTTATTCAACAAGCACCTCTTTTCTTCTAGGACATCTCTTATAGAGTGTATGTTCTACTTTGTGCTCTTCTAAGCTATGGCAGGACTTTCTTAAATGTGAGGGACTTGGAAATAGCCACACACAGTTTGCCTAGAGCAACCCTGTAGTGAATCCACCCTGATATCGACTCTGGTGCTTACCTCACACCTCTACCTGCTGCTTGGAAAAGGGATCCCCAAATAGCAGGTAGAATGACAAGTTGGGGACAACAGGAGAAATGCAGAAAGTCTCCCATCATCAGGATTTCGTTTCTGGCTGGCTCAGACTGTTGGACTAGACTTCTGTAACCAGAACAGGGAAGAAAGCAGGTCCAGACAGAGGAAAGAGAAAGTCAAGTCACATGAGAGGCTGAGATGTGAAGAGGCATCATGTGTGATAAAAATCAATGACACATTGTGCTGCCACATGTGTATAATATTCCAGCTACATGAGCTGCTTTTGTTGTTCTGCAATTTTTTTTTCAAATCTTACGGCTAATTCAAGAATCACAAACTGAAGACAATAGTTAAATATTGCAAGATATATGTGGGCCTTGCAATACTGAAAGGAGAAAGAAAGACTATGGAGATTTTTAAAATCTAGTTTTTGAAGTTAAAATATATTAAAATAATATAATTATATCATTTTTTAAATATTCGTCATTTTTTCTCTCCTCGCCTTAGCTACTCCCTTTTCCTCTTTGCTCTCTCTAAAATTTATGGCCTGAGAATAAATATATATGTGTATATGCAAACTGCTCAGTCTGTATATTATTACTTGTATTTATTTGATTTCAGGGCTGACCACTTGGATTTAGATTACCAATTGTGGAATCTTTCCTGGGGAGGACTATTATACCTAGTCTCAACATTTCTTAGTTGCCTTTAGTTTTTTTCCAGAGTCAGAGCCTTGTGAGATTTCCATCTTTCATGTTAGCATGTATATTCGTGTTATTCATATTCAGTTCTTGTTTAGGTAGCCATGTTGTTGAGTCTTTATGGGTATAGCTTCTTTGACATTTCTAGGAGAGGCAATGTCAAAGCTGTTGTTCCTTTCTTCTGGCTCTTACAACCTTTTTGCCCCATCTTCTGGGATGTTCCTTGAGTGTTGGCTTAGGAGTTGTATCATTGCAGGTTAATCAATCAGGTCTGGACAACACATAAGCACTTGTTCTCTGCATTTTTATCAGTTATGGTTTTCTGTAATAATCTCCATCTGTTACAAAGAGAAGTTTCTTTGTTAATGTGTGAGAGCTGTGGATATTAGGACATTCACTGGTTTAGTAAAATGTCAGTTTGTAGGTTGTCCTCCAGGATCTATAACTTCACTAGTCGTAGGTAGTTGGTAGGTTTCCAATACCGGGCACCATTTCCCTATTGTTAAGTTTTTATGTGAAACTAGAGAGCTTTTGATTACTGCCTAGAACTGAGAGCCTCCACTGCGCCCTTAAATCAATCACCCCACACTCATAGTTCTTCTAGTTCATAGGCACCACAACTATTGCTTTCCTTCCTTGGGAATTTGTATGGCACCTTCTAGAATCATTAGCACTAGTCCTCAAAGAAGAGACTTGCAGGGTAGATCTATCCTGGATCTTCCTGGTCCTGCATTCAAACTGCAACACCGAGTTATCTTTAACTTCTGGTAGCAACCAAGAGCAACCGCTATGGTCTCTAATGTTTTGAGGGTCTCTTGGACTTCACTGAGTAATAACACATAAAATAGCTTCCCACGCTTGGTATTGGGATTGTTGTTAAATATTCTATGGCTTTTGGAGAAGCATGGCCAGACCAAGTAGAAAATTAACTCAAATTATATGTGTGTGTATATATATATACTTATATGGACTGTATATAACTTTAGGTAAATACATAATTCCTATGGCTTTTTTAGACATCCTTAAGTTATTGAATTCTTTTCCTTCCCTTTCCTTCTTTGTTGACCTCCATCCCCTACTAATGAACCTTTTCTCCATTTTCCAATTTCCCTCTCAACTTACCTTTCTACTTCTATTCCCCTCTTGATTGCTTCTCCCCCCCGACAACCCCCAGAGTTTGGTTTTCCTGGCTTCTGAGGTTTCTCTAGGTCATATACTAACATTTGAAGACTTAGAGCTAGGAACCACAGATGGAGAGAATATTCACATTTGTCCTTCTTGGTCTGGTTCACCTCATTTAATATAATCTTTTCTAGTTTCATTCATTTCCCTTCAAATTTCACGATTTCACTTTTCCTTGCAGCTGAATAGTATTCCATAATGTATATGTACCACATTTTTATTATCATTTCATCAGTTGAAGGACATTTAGGTTGTTTTCATTTCCTAGCTATTATCAATGGACCAGTAATTGACACGGCTGGAACAGGATGTCATGAGTCCTTTGGACACTTACCAAGAAGCGGCATAACTAGGTCATATGGTGGATTTATTTTTAGTGTTTTGTGGGTTCTTCTACACTGGTTTCCAGAGTGGCTGGACCAATTTGCACTCCATCAGCAATTAATAAGTGTTCCTTTTTCCTATACCTTTCCAGCATTTGTTGTCAGTTGTTTTGTTGATCTTTGCCAATTTGATGATGGTATGATGAGATCTCAAATTTGTTTTTATTTGCATTTTTCTAATTGCTAGGGACACTGAACAGCTTTTGAGATATTTCTTTTACTTATTTTTATTTCTTCTTTAGAGATCTCTGTTTAATTCTGTAGTTAATTTCTTGAAATCATTTGCCTTTTTGAACTGTTTTTGAGTTCTTTATGTATTCTGAATATTAATCTTCTGTCTGATGTATAGCTGACAAAGATTCTCTCCAATTCTCTGTGCTTTATTCTCCCTACACTGATTGTTTCTTTATCTGTGCCAAGGCTTTTTAGTTTATGAAGTCCTACTTTGTCAATTGTAATTGGCTTTAATTTGTGGGTTATTATGCCTGCATCAATCACATTGCACAAAGCCCAATTCCAAATGGATCAAAGAATTCAATAGGAAACCTGAAACACTGAACCATCCAGAAAAAAAAAAAAAAAAAACCACAGGACATCCATATATTTTATAGTTGCAGGGAAGGACTTTTTTGAAATGGAAATTTTAACATGATGCTCTTTTACTAAGTAAATCTTTAACTACAAAACTGTCATAAGAAAAATCTAGAAAAATAGATGAAAAAAATTAAAAGAAAATAGACACCAGAATAACAATGGGAAACAACCATGTTCCCTCTCTAGATGAATGATATGGGAAAGAAAAACGCACATTATTGAGACCACTGTGTATTTGGGTCTCTTTGTTATCAAAATTTTACTGTTAGCTGTCCCAAACCACAGAGTAGTAATTTTACTAGGAAGTAAGTGTGTTTCTTACAATTGAATAATGAGTGCCAGACTGAAATTCTCAGGTCAGAAGTCAGTGCATAACTAAAGAGGAACTTAGTATGCTTTTTATTCTATGGAAATGAACTTTTGGTTTTCTTGATCATAAGAACCATGACATACATAGTTAAAAATTAAAGAGTATCAAAGCCTTAAAGAAATACAGAGAACATGGAATTTCTCTAGATTTCCATCATTAATCAGAAAAACATCTGGGACAAGAACTGAGTAGTGCTGTTTCTATTCCATGTTCAGATTTTTGGTAATTAAATGAATTTGCATCCTGATAAATGTGTGAGGTTAAATTTGATATTATTGTACAAATGAGCATCTTTATTAATTTTTCAAAATACTTCATCCACTGTTGACATGTCATAAAGATTTTGGTGATGTATAGTCACATATTTAATGATGAAATTTTAATTCAAAGTATATATTATGGTTTGGGTCTTAATTGTCTTCCAAAGACTCATATGCTAAAGGCTTTGATACTTCTGGGAGATGACAGAATCTGTAAGAAGTGAGGCCTGGCAGAAAGAGGTCAGGTCATTAGCAACATGCCTGAGGAGGCTTATTGGAATCCGACTCTCCTTCTCCCTGAAAAGCTCAGCTACCATAAGGCAACAGTCTGCATGTGCTCATGCCAAGACATTTCTGCCTTTCTATAGACCCTAAGACAATTGATCAGTTGTCCATGGATTCAACTTCTAAAACCAAAAGTGAAGAAAAAAGTTTTCTCCTTCAAGGTAATTTGTAATGTGTTTCTCCCAGAAACTCACAATGGCATATATGGAAGTTAACTCCTGGTGAAAAAGAAATCTTTTCTAACAAAGAGATCATTAATATTACCTAGACATTTTTAGATGTTGATAGTGAAGTATTAAATTCAAAATTTATGCAATGTCGATTTTATCGAGAAATGACCTACTTGCTACAGTGGTGGTAATGGCTGATCGTCCATGAAAGATGCTGGCACATACAGGTTATAACTACAGTAAAATTATTATAGCTTATATATTTTCAAATCGGACAAGTATTCATGTGAATTTTTGTTTCCATCAAAGTGAAACAAAAATTTGTTCGATTCTTTGTTTTACTTTGACATAGCTGCATTATTTGGACCCTATTGTTAAGTAATATTTTAAAAGCATCAAACTTTTGCAAATACAAGATGCTTTTACAAGCTGAGAAAAGTTTATAAAATTTTATACCAAGAGTAACTCAGTACAGCTCTATTTTGCATTTTAAGCTCCTTTGATGCTATATAAATAGACATGTAATAAAGCCTTCTAATGTGGATGAATGACATTAGCTAATGTTACTGTTTACTGAGGATTGGTTTCCGTATTTATATGTAAGTAGGAAGACAGTACACACCCACCGGCAGTTAGATAATCATTGTCATGTTTGGAATGGAAAGTATGTCAGAATTTCCACAATGCATGGGTCCAGGTCTGGTGCTAAGAACAGTGCCATGTGGAGGGGTTTTTAACTGTGACATCTATCATGACCAATGAACTACCTGAGAGCTGTGAGCTGTGAGGCATCCCTAAGGCATGCCTGAGGGAGCCTCTTAGGTTCTATTGGAATCTCCAAACTTTAAATTACTTCTGGATCTATACAGTCAAATTGAAAATGTTCTGAATAGATCCTCTTTCCTGCACATCTCATCTAGATCTGTATATTTATTGGTTTTCAGTAGGGCTGGAATTGAAGCTCCTACAATTCTTAGACTATTCTGTTGTGCAGCTAATTCTGAGAGCCTTCTCAGAAGAAGGCCAGCCTCAGTGGCTTAGTTACCCAGGCCATTTATTTTCTAAGCGGAAACTGCTTTATTGAGAGATAGCCCTTTTAGTGGTCATCATTTTCTGAATATTTAATGTCACTGTTATCTTCTATTTGCTGCATTCTTTTTTTTTCTTCACAGTTTATTCAATACAACACAATCTCCATCTTCACTGAGGTGGCTGATCTTGGCCAAAGCTGCCTCTAAGTTGGAATTCCTTTGCTGAGCCAGCCCCAGCCTTGTCTTTCTTGTCAGCACCAGGGGGCCCAGCACTCCTTCCTTAGGTGTCTCTGTCTGCCTTCCCCCTTGTGAATCTTGCAGGTCTCTCACCTTCTGGACCTTTGGGCCAAGGCCTGCCGGTCTCAGGACAGCTGCGGCACAGAGTGGCGGGCACCATCTCAGGGCTACCTCAAGTAACCTCGGAGAGCCTGGAGGCCCTCATTCCTAAGGTGCCAATAGAAGTGTCTCCAGGCAAACTGCTCCTTCACATAGCCCTGGGACTTGAGAGACTGCATAGCCTTCATTACGTGAAGGTTGGGCATGATCTTGTCTGCCAGCTCCAGGTGTTTGAGCATATGGACATCTTTCTTGGCAACCATCACTCCCTCCTTGAAAAGGAGTGCAGAGATGGCATTCTGGTTCAACACCACATCACGGCAGCTGCAAGGACCGAGTCGGAGGCTGGAAAGGAATATTTGTTGCATTCTTGTGTCAGGTGTTTAGATTATTTTCTTCAATTCTTTCTAAAATATCATTTTATAGATAAAAAATTGGGAGTTAGAGAAATTAAATATTTTGGTCAAAGTAATTTTGTAACCCACTCTGAGGAGTTAATGGTTCTGCCTGGGTTCAACTTCTATTTTCAAAGCAGACTGAAAACCAGAGACTTTGGTGTTCCTTTCCCTAGTCAGTAAAGTAGAATGATTTAGGAACCAGAAGAGTTTGTTTTCAGATTAATCTGTATAGGTTTATGAGCCTGTAAAGTAAATGGCAAATTTGCAAATTTGGAAGGTCTCTTGATTAATAAGCTGAATATAAGAGGTTCTGGTTTTGCTTTGTGGACTGTTTTTTGTCCCTGCTAGCATTTCATATAGTCCAGTACTTTTTGCATTGTACTGGAGAAAGTAGTCTTTAGAATAGCTCATTAAAGCAGTAGATAGATACAGGAATTTTCAAAACTGAAGATAGACCTAGAGGTCAGGTGGGGGCAAGTTTCTCACATTGCAAGCAAAGATAATGAAGCCCATGGAGGTTGGTGGAGTTGCCTGAGTTACAGAGCTCTGGAGTGCTGAGCTGGCCTGAACTTGTGCTCTGTGGAGGCTTCTGACTACCACAACTACAGTGGCATCAGTATAGCAGTGGAGAGTAAGATCACTGAGCCCAATGTCATTAAAGCCGCAAACTCTGGACATTTGCACCGAAGGAGCTGTAGAGATCAGAGTGAAAAGCACAGGAGAGATTTTAAGCGGTGAGTTGATTCTCCATGTTGGGAGAGTGTGTTAACAACTCTCTGAACAAGGGCCTTCCAAGGACTATCTTGCTGTTCTAGGGTGACATTTTATCAGGGTTTAGAGTAAGTGCACAGTTACATTATTGGCCTCTATATTTCAACATGTACTTTTTATACTCTTTCCTATAAAATTCTGAAAGTTTAGGTTTTCTCTTTTTTCTTCCTCTTCCATTAATTATTTATTTACTTAAAAATATTCTTTAAGGGGCTGGAGATACATCTCAGCAGTTAACAGTATTTTTTTACATTTCCAGAAGACCCAAGTTTGGTTCCTAGGACCCATGTTGGGCAGCTCAGAACCACCCAGCTCTAGGGGATTTGGTGTCCTCTTCTAGCCTCTGTGGGCCCTTACACATACACACATATGTGCATGTACAAATAAAAACCAAATATTAAAAAATAATTTTTAAAGTTGAGACATAAGAAAATTAATACTATAGGGCTACAGAGAGATATTTTACAAAACATATTCATTGTGTAAGATGCAAATAAAAAGAAAAATGTCTATTTCCTCAAACAAAGATTTATATTTTGTGATGAGAACATGCTGGATCCTTTCATCTGGCCTTGTGAAATATGTAGTGTATTCTTATTTATTTTCACCCCACTGTGAAGTTGAACACAAGAATTTGCTTATTGTATTTAATGGGTGTATACTACTCATTGCTCAACATTTCTTCCACTCTCTCTTTCCAGTAGGTGGCAGTCATTATTATACTCTTAACTATCACAGGATTGCCATGCTTGGAATTCCATGTATGAGTGAAATTGTATGGTATGTGTCAATCTATGCTTGCCTTAATTTGCTTAACATGATTTCATGTTTGCTTTTATTGGTCCGTTTTTATTTATTAAACTTGTTCATAAGTGTTAGTATTCTGAAACAGAACCTGCTTCTGGGTTACCTAGCAACTAATGACATCATCTTGTATCGCCCAGCCAGGTGGCCACACCTGGGGGCATGGTTAGTGGTTACCTGACCTCTTAAAGGGGCAACCCAACACGTGGTTGCTCTCTTACACTTTTGTTCTCTTGTTCTCTTACTCTCTCTATATATATAGGGGACCCCCTCCTCTCTCTCTTCCCCCATCATGGCCTGCTCCCCCTGCTCCCCCTCTCTCCATCTCCACCTAATAAACCTCTTTCATAGAACACCTGTTGTAAGCCTCCTTTGTTTATAAATTAGTCCTTACGATAAGCAATTTCATACGTACACAAAATATAAAGGGATCATGTTCACCACTGACTCTCTCCCATCTCTTTACCACACTGTCCTACTCTCCTTCCTACCTACAAATCTCTCTCTATTATGTTTTGTGACCCACTGAATTTAACCAGGGCCATCTGTGTGACTACAGCTTTGAAGGTATCCTTGGAGACTGGTGGGCTTAGCAACTGGCAAACAATTAAAGACCATAATTTTCCCTCTCCCAGAATCTATCAAGAGTCAATAATTCAGGCATTGCCTTCCATATTCGTTGACAAGCTAGTCCTGTACATGCCTAGTGCAGGTAATCACAGTTGTGATTGCAAGGTTCTAGGAGATGGAACCCCCCAGCCCTTCACCCTATCTTCCAGCTGTTTCAAACTCCCTGGCTCCTCTTCCGCAATATTTCCTGAGCTGTCAAGTACTCTGAAAGCTAACCAAAAGGGAAGAAATACTCAGTAAAGTTACAGCATGCTTTCTCATACCTTATAGCCAAGGCACGTGATGTTTTTTACAAGGTGATTTTATATTCACATTTTGAGGGCAGCCAAGTGAACTCACAGGAGCCTGCACTATTTTGGGAGCCTTTGGGGCCTCCCTAATAAACTTATCTCACTCTGGGACTAGGAACCCATTTCTCTTAGAAACAACAGGGTACAGCGATTCAGGGTAAGTCTCTTCAGCCTCTCTTTTGTATTTTTTTATTTGGATTACAAGACATCAAGCTTCCATGAGGCTTCTTTGCATTCCTCTACCCCCAATACTCTCACCTTCCCACTCTGCCACCTGTTTTTCCTCCCTGCTTAAACCTCCCCCACACATTCCTCCTCTATACAGACCCTTCTTCAAAACAACCCCCATTCAAGGTTCCTTGTCTTACTGCAACTTTATATGCCATATTTGGTTGATATCCATGGGAGGCCTTCCCTTTGCTGAAGAGAAAAGGAGGAGTCGGTTGGGGGACAGGAACTGTGGTCGGTATATAATATATGAGACAAGAATATATATGAGAGAAGAAGATCCACATATTAGAGAAAGTTTGGTCATGTCTCCCTAGGGAAGATTAGCACTTTGTTTTTTTTGTTTTTTTTTTTTTTAAAACCCACTGACAAACCTGGTTCCCTTACCTGTCAGGAATGCTTTCTCTTAACCCAAGTGAAACCCACTCTGGGACACAGGCAAGCAATATGTGCACATGCCCTGCACCTTGGCCTGCAGAGTACATTTGCTATCAAGTATATTGCTGACATTTGCATGTACATATGCCACCTCTGACCTGCTCTCTGGGTTAAAATTAGAATTATTTCATGAAGGTAGTGGGGACCATCAGCATGCCTAGAAAATTGTTCCCTGTGCTCACTGTTCACTGGTATGGTTGACTATGTGCCCTGGTAGACCCTCTCCAGAAGGATGGTGATACTAGGAGCCATTTCTGATCCATATGAACTATTTCCCAAGCCCTTAAACACTGAGCCTACAGGATGGCTCCACTGTTTCTATTTGCTCCTGTCGCGTGAAGGGACTTGACTCCTTGATCTCCCCTAGACCACTAGTCACAGATGGATGTGAGACCTGTCTTGAGTCTATCCTGATTCCTTGGACCTCACTTCTCAGAGGTTTTGCATGGCAGCATTTTTCACCACATTTCATGCAAGTCATGGGAAAGCCATGGGCACAGTACCAGAAACAATGAGGCAATGCTTTTGTTGGCTCCTAGTTCGATGGGAGACCTAGCATGCTCTCAGCACTGTCATTGAAAGCACTAGAGGTCAGGGACCTCCACACTAGGTACAGGAGGTAATTGGAGCTTTGACACAGCTTCTGAGTTTGTTCTGCATGTCCTACATCTGTGCTATGGTTCACTTTCTATGTTATGGCGCATTAGGTGTCATATGGCTCACCATATGTATGGTGGCTCACATGTGTAGGACATGGCTTATGCCTTTTACTCTAGCCCACTGCCTATGACACAGTCCCTGTAATCTATACCATGGCTCACCATCTGCCAAATGGCTAATGCATCTTTACCATGGCCTGTGGACCTGTGATATGACTTATGCATCTTCACCATGGCTCAGGTGCCTGCAAGGTGGCTATCAGATCAGTACTGCACCTCACACACCTGTCCTCCAACCTTCTTCACCGCCTAACAGGTTTGGATATTCAGCAATTGCTTTATCATCTTTTGTCTATAACAGAAATTGGGGAGTTTTAGGGCAGTTTAAGGACCGATTAGAACTAGTGGGAAGTGAAAGGTCAGTGAAGTACTTTCCTCAAGAGTCACTGCATCTCCAAACTGTTTGTCAGGTGGATTCTGAAGTCACAAGATTACGGCTGCACTGAGGGAGGCTGACAGATTCCCATGAGCCGCCTGCTCACTAGATAATGCCCTTACACTTGGGTCATTTGTTCCATGATTTAACCACCAGAAAGAAGCCCAGAAATTCACAAATGTTTCCTTGCTCTGTGGTCCTGCTGTACACAAACGTTTTAGGACGGGAGCAGTTGGTGTCCTGTCCTTGTGTCATATCATCTAGCTCCTTGTCCTGTTTATTCAAGTTTTCAGCCTATTAAGTGATAACAATGCTGCCATTCATGCGACAAGTCCCAAGGCAGATCTTAGAGTATTAGCACTGTGTGCACACCAGGCTGCTTTGAGCCTGTGAAGTGGACAAGCACACAGCACTGTCCACTGAGGGACAGTAAAAAAAAAACCAAAACACATGGAGCCTCACTCTATCAGGCTGTGATCAAACTTCCCGTCATCTTTGTGGACACCTCTGACCACCACAGCTGAAATTCTTCCATCTCTGAGCACATGAATCTTCTTATTCTTTTTATGTTCTATCCTCAAAACTACATAAGCACTACAATGAGTGCTAGGCACAAACAAAACCTGGTCGGGCTCAGGACATAACAGTGGCTGCTCCTTTACCTGCCAAAAAATACCTTTTTTTTTTTTTTTTGGTCAAGTGTTCTACCATTACAAAGTCTCTAGGTGATAACCACAAATCCTTATGCCCATGTGCCCCTGAACAGGCCAAACAATGTCCTTGCCAGATGATACCCTTCCCTTGTTCAGGCCAGCATTGACTCTCATTGGCCTCACTACTTTCACCTGTCATAAAAGAAACATCCAAAGTGTGTCATGATCCATCTGCCAGTGACATTGCCCCATGATGGCTGAGCACACACTATCAAGACTGATGCCATGTCTACTACTGTGGATCCTGTTTTAGCATCTCTCATTCTTTTCTACAGGCACAGTACAGTTGTAGAACTTGACAGAGCCACAAGCTCAGAACTCTGAAACAGAATAAAAGCAGCCGACCCAGAAGGCACCTCCTGAACAGGAGTCCCATGTGGATAACAAGGCTCATATCTGAATGCAAACACATACTGTAAATCTCAAGCCCTCCCAGGCCGTAAAGGAGACTCCCTATCTTTAAGGATGGAGCAGGGCCACTTCAGTCAACAGTTATTGGCTTCGGAAAAGAACTGGCATTGCCCTGCCTCTGAGTCACTACAGAGGATACATGGTAGGCCTATAGCTAGCACTTGCCAGATCGTCCAGTGCTAGATTCAGCCATGCATCACCTCTAACATTTATTCAAGTGAAATAAAATCAAATACTGGTGGTTGAGAAGTGGTGGTTCCAGCCCAGGTTAAGCACAGACTTGCCACAGAGCCCCAGCTCTGTGCAGGGAAAACGAAACCACTCATTGTTGTATAACCTCACATTGCACAGGGATAGTGAGACCTACACTCTTTAGGACAGTGTTGTTATTTCTTCAATCATTAGGGCTATTCAGGGGGAAGCTGGGATGAGGACACAGCAAGGAAAAGCAGATACTAAATCTTTGAACTTTCTGGGATGTATCTACCCATGACAAAAGTTTCTCATTTCTTTTAGTCTCTATTCACACCCTATTATTCCTCTGTTATCTATTTATTTGTGAGGTGTTTGAGCTAAAACCCAATGCCACTAGTATGCTAGGTAAACACTTGCTATGTGTCTCATCCAAACTCAAATGTATATGTTATAGTTTGAGTGTGTTGAAGGGACATGAGGTAAAACATAGTTTAAATTTCTTTTGCAGTCCTACTCCAGAGGTTGTAGATGCCATCCTGTGTTACTTCCTAATATCAGGAAAACCACACTGGTACATGAGTCGCTGAAATGATGAGACAGAATGTGAGGTTCAGACATGGGACTCAGAAAGTTGTCATCTCCCTCCTCTTACCAAATCTAATAGTGTCTAATGGAAGAAGTGCTTACAGTAGCTGGATGCGAGGTGATTTGCATGAAAGTACCTCTGAGAAAAGCTTCCAGCAACTCTACCCAAACAAAACATTTCTGTGGACACTTGTGCTTAGGTAAACTGAGGAAGAAGTATTATCACCCATCTTCCTGCTGTCATGGTTGAATGTCTCTTCTGGGAGAAGGAGTATTGTCTGCTTCCTAGGGACATTACCTCAGAGACAAGCCATCTGCTATTCCCTTAAGCACCTCTGAGCAAACTTGTGCATGAGACAGCTTGAGGTAAGGATGGACCATGGTTGAGTTTCTCACATGTCTGCACCTTTGAGATGTTCAGATTGAAGTGAGGTCAGGTCTCTGATATCACATATATGGTTACTGCCATGGTAATAGTAGCAGTCTTCGCTGGAAAGCAGCTCGGTTTCTGCTAAGATGGGTTAGGATTCAGAAGTAGGGGTAAGTAGAAAGTTTTGTGTTGCGTTGTGGGTTAGATTGCATCTCAAATTGATGGGTGATGGCCTAATCGGCGCCTAGTATGATGTGCTTGGAGGAAGAGGATTTGAAGAGTGTGAGAACAATGAAGTATTAGAAGTGTGCTTTTCCTACAGGAAAAGTGCTACGGTAAGAAGAGGTAGTTGTGGATAGGACTAGGAAGGGATGTCTTCCCTAATATAAGGCATGAAATGACACATAGAAATGATACCTTCTCACACCATTGAGAGGCAACAGTATGAACCCATCCAGCCTGTAGCTCTTCAAATACTCCAGGCTCCAGACCAGTAAGAGTTGAAGCTCTGCTCTCATACCCATCCTAGACACATCTCTAGTGCAAAGCAGCCTGTATAGATAGGAGACTCTTCCAGAGTACTGCTGTCTGAGGGACTGGACTTCCTCTCAGCAACAATTTTTCATTTGTACTTTTGGGTCCACACAAAGTGACCAGAATAGTTGATGTAACAGGAAAAACCTTTCTAGCACTCTCCCTACCGTTCATAGTCACATATTTATACTTGATTTTGTGTGTGTCGCATGTATGTTCGTAAATGTGAATTCAAGTGTTTTCAAAAAATGTGTGTGTGTTTGTTTGTGAACATGTTTGCACACGTATGAGGGCAAGGAGAGACCAGAGATGCATCGTGGGTGTCTTCTTTTATCACCCTTACCTTATTTTTTGAGACAAGGTGACACTGGGCTCAAGGCAGTGCTAATGAAACCTCTTCTTCACTGATAACCTTCCACTGTGCCTAGGCAGTAAGCTTGGCGTGTTGCGGGAAAGTGCGGCCATTCATTCAGCCATTTGGGAGGCAGCTTGGCTGAGGTAAAGACAGGGAAAGATAGATGCTCTTATGAGTTATGAAGCTTGGGCAATGGGGCTGCTACTGCAAAAGGCCCATAGGTTATGGTACTCTTTAGTCACATTGTTCGCATTTATTTACTGGGCAATTCCTTTATCTATGTATCATTCACCTATCCATTTTGTGGTGCTGAAGGTCAAACCCAGGGCCTCTGGCATGCTAGGCAAGCCCTCTGATGTGGAGCCTTATTACAACTCAGGATTAAATTTTTTTAAATTTATTTATTTTTATCTCAATCACAGGTTAGGTACTTTGAATCCCAGGCATAGCCCCCTCTCCCATTCCCTCCTACCCTCCCACTCCCTCCCTCATCTCCTTCTTCCCCGCCCCCTCCAAGTCCACCAAC
>CM053763.1:3162851-3205260 GCA_028658305.1 Pachyuromys duprasi
GTGCTCAACCATGTTCGTGGCTGCTTTATTTGTAATAGCCAGAACCTGGAAACAACCCAGATGTCCCTCAGTTGAGGAATGGATACAGAAATTGTGGTACTTTTACACAATGGAATACTATTCAGCAATTAAAAAGCAGGATTAAATTTTAATGATGGTAAAGGTTCAGGCTTGAAAACAAAGTTTTTCAGTCACTTTTGTACCCTGTCCCTACTTGAAAAGAAAGAGCACCCATGTTGACATGGCCTGCCCCTGGTTTAGAGCATCAGCCTCTAGACTGCTGTGGCACCTGTCATGGAAGTCGACTATACAAGGTAGGAAAAGCTCCATGAGGATCTTGTTGGGATTCTCTGGGGATGTAGGCGCCTCTGTACTTGGAAGCAGCAATCTTTGTACTTGTGCTCATGGCCCTCCCCAGTACAAACAGATATTGATGTAACAAGAAACTCTGTCCCTACCATCTGTCTTCGCTGTTTTGTATTTAGATTTGTATTATATGAATATTGTTGCATTTGGACTGTGTGATGTGTACACACAGACTCCTGCATACAGGCCAACATGCTTGTGTGCAGAAGTGTGCTTGTTCAGAAGTCACATATTGCATCAGATTATGTTACTTTAAAGTTCCCCATTTTACTCTTTTTGAGTCTAGACCAGGCTAATGAAGCAACTCTAGCATGTGTATAACCTGTCACTGCCTGAGGCTGGAAGGCTTGGCACATGCTGGACAACACAGGCCTCCTTTTATCTCCTCAGCTATGCAGAAAGGAATGTCTCCAAGGGCAGAGCAGACACTCACATGTGTCTGTGAGATTCATGGATATAATGCTCTTTGCAAAATGCTCCTAGTTTAGTTCAGGCTTTACTCATACTTTTGGCTCTTTGTAGGTCTAATTCAGGCTTCTGGCATGGTAAACAAGTGCTCTGCTCTGGAACCACATCCTGTCTCAAACTGGCAGTTAAAGGATGAGGGAATTTAGAGTTTTGAGTTACTTTTGTGCCCAGACCTCAGGGGTCATATGTGGCACCCTGCAGGCTTAGTGACAACGAGGAGGCCTGGCTGTAAAAGAAGATGGAATCATGATGGCAGCATTTAAGATTGGGACATTTAGGCTGAGAATATGGTATCCAACCTACCTTCATCCTCCCAGGGCTGAAGGTACCACTCAAGAAAAGGAGAGCTAGATCTAGGGTATTCACAGGGAGGGATCTTTGAGATAATCCTCCTCAAACTGCAGCCTAGTGTGTCTGAGGATCCATGTGCGTGAGCTGAATAAGAGCAAGGATGTACCAGGCCAGGAGATACCTGCTGGCCTGAATACTCTTTGAGGTTTCCATAATGGAGACCAGAATCGGGGCTCACTGCCATTATAGGTGTGGTCTAGGTCTGATGGCAGCAGAGTGTTTCCTGTTGGCCTTGGGTTCAGAAGGATGAACAAGTTGAAAGGGTAGCTTTGGCTGTGTTGTGGCTTGGACTGCATCCCAAATTCTTGGGCTAAAAACCTGATCTCCTTATGCTTGGTGGTGCTGGCTTTGAATTAGATGACAGACACATTTTGTTCCTTGAAGTATCCCCAATCTAACTGATTGATTCTATCAGGACAGGTGGAAGAATGGAAATAGCAGGAATCAGAGGCATGCCTATACAGGGGCTGGCCATTCAAGATCACATGGACACCTCCCTACCCTACCTGCACCTGGTGTAGAAATCCAGTGTCAACTCTGGCACAGTATAAAGTTCTACTCTTGTTGCCGAGCTCCTGTGACATTCTGTCAAGGCAGCTCTCCTACCCCCAAAAATAGCAGGTAGGAAGATATTTGTGTAGTCCTGAGCCTGGGCTGCCTACTCAGTACTGTCAGTCATCAGAACAGCTGAATTGGCATGAATCCAGGTACCACAGTGGCACACAAAGAGCTAGGGCCAAACCTAAAACCCAAAGGAGCCTGAGCCAAACACTATAAGGAAAACAGACTATGGCAAACCCTGACCACAAAGAAGCCTGTGCTCGACCCCAAAATAAAGGAGTCTAGGCTTCTTCTTTGACTTCTTTGACTATAACTCCTTACATCCAAGCTCAACATGATTGCTCAAAGTTCACCTGAGAAAGGGTGAACTTTGCCCCTCCAAGACTATTGTGACCTCACTCTAGCTCAATCATTTCAATGTTTTGACACCTAGTCATGACCTTGTATTTGCTTGCTCATTCCAATAGATTCTACTCATGAGATAGCCCAGGCTGGGCCCTGACTGTAACATTGACCTAGGATGTGTTTCTTCCTTTATACTAGCAAAGTGTTTTTCTCAGGAGAGCTCTATACATTTAAATTTAATTTCCTTCTTAGGTGACTTCAGCTTCACTCCTAGGTGAGATTATTTTTTTAATATGTTCTGGGTTTTGTGATATTTTCTTTTTAACTTCCTGGAAGAGGGCTTCTGATTATTCATTACCAAGGAATCTTTGTCCATTGGTCCATATGCTAGTACTCTACAACATTCCCATCAAAGAAATAGACACATCTAAAGCCTGACCACAAGGAAGATATGATATAGTATTCTCACCCATACTTCCATCCATAACTTGTAAACTGTTCTGGTCAGGTTTTCCCTGGCCCAACCGTTTTTCTACTCTTTTACTAGTTCATACTGTTTTCTATTTTAGGTTCTTAAGACATGTGTACATTCTTAAGGGGAGGCTTGAGGAGTTAGGCATGAGTGAACATCAAGCAAAGGTTCTGTTGGTCTAACCTAAAGTATTTATATCCAAATCTGCTTTGCTCTTTCATCTCTCTTAACCTCTACAAGCCTCTTCATGTATTTCTTTATTCATTTTATGCTGCCTGACAATTATGTACACTTCTTCACTTGCTCTGACTTACTTTTCAGAACTGCCCTCAGCAATTAATAATTTAGTGAGAAACAATGCAAAGAATACTAACTGGAATTCAGCCACCCTATACTCTGCTCAGATGTGGGCTGGGGCCATGAAGTGAGTTCTGCAAGAGAAAATTCACGAGGTTGAATGTGGCTTTTGGGAGAGGAATTTTTACTGTTATCACTAGTCAGGCTTTATTAGGCTTTGATCAATTTCTAATTAAAAAAAGCATGAATCCTCACATGACAAGGGGAAAAGGTGATTTCTAAGTGAAGTATTGAATGTCTCATCTCTGTAATTCCCACTCAGTCAAAACAAATCAGAGCTCAAAGCACTCAGTTATAATTTTGCCCTACACTTTCCTCTTAGGTATGAGCAATCCCAAATAGTCCCTTTAGGTATTATTTTATTTTATTTTTTTGCCACTCCTTTAGATCAATTTGGGAAAAGAAATATGCTTCAGATCACCTTTGGTGAAAAAAAATGACTAATGTTAATATCACTTCAGACTCCATAAATATAATCTTATATTATTCACTTGAGATTTATTACTTTCAGAATTCTGCTTTTGTATAGCATAATAATTGATCTCATATTTCTCAGATAAACCAGAAACAAATATATCATCATGATACAGTATAACTCTATACAAAAATTATTTGTTTATGTGAAATATCAAACATAAATTTATTTAATTAAATACCTTTAGAAGACAGAAAAGGAGAGAGAAGGAAGCATGATTGATTCACATTACAATAGTCAGATCAAGTTCATACTCATGGCTAAATTAATAGAGGTGCCAGCTTATCAGAAAGCATGCACCTCCATTTTGTACATTTAAGTCTGTTTCCCAAACCTGATGCTCATAAACAAACTCTAGTTTTGTTTTATATTTCCTGATATCATATAAATTGTATTTATGCTTAAAGCATCTGCGGAATTACTAAACTGGAACTCGTAAAACCCACTTATTCAGTTCCTCATTTTACATATAAAGAAATGGAAGAAAAGATCAGGAAAAACATCACAGTGTCCAAGCTACTTTCAAAGGTATTTGGTTGGCTCAAGTGGGATGGCATTGCATGAACACAAGACCGTGCTTGTGTTCTTCCCTGAGTTGAAGCAGAGTTTGAGAGACAGAAAGAAAATGGAGAAAAATTTCTGTCCAGTAATGAGTATGCTTTTCCATGAAGCTTCCTTTTACATGTCTGATAACAAACCCTGCATTCCATTATTAGTCTGGAAGATGGTTGTCAGTTTCTGCTGAACCTCACCGTGGATTCTCCCTCCTTTGTAGTGTGCGTTTGAATTCACACCTGTTATTTTATGTGTGAGTGCTGTGATGCAGCCCAGGAATAAAATGTCCTATGATGGCTGTACTTTCCTTATGAAGTAATTTGAAGTATGTTTAACAAGGAAGCTTGGATGATGACTGGGTACAAGGACATGGCTGTCATTCACTGTGCAGAAAGGTGGCCTGGAAGTTGAGTTTGAGCTTTCATTCTAAACTTGCTACTTGTTACCTGATGGCACATGAACCAGTTGCATTTCCTAGAACCAATCTTTTGAGACCTTGGACTAGATTAGTATTGTTTGACAAAAAACGTGGGGTTGAAACAAATAAGTGGTTAAATGGGGTCAATGAGATGGCTCAGTGGTACAGGTGCTTGGAAGTTTGAAGACCTGAGTTCAATCCCTGCGATTACTTGGTGGCAGGATTTCATCAACTCCTATAGGCTGTGCTCTGATTTCTACATCGCTCTGTCTCTGTGTCTATCTCTGTCTCTCTGCCTCTGTTTCTTTCTCTCTCTCATACACGCACACATAAAAACACCTATACACCCTTAAATAAATGTAATGATATATATATATATATATATATATATATATATGAATGTGAAAAGCTACATATATATCCTAAACAGTCCAAATTCAAACTCACTGAAAACATTTTGCTAAGTATTGGTGAGAATGTAGAGTGCCCAGAACTTATATGTTACTATTTAAATTGGTTCAGCCAGTTTAGAAAACTGTTTGGTAACTTTAAAAATATTTTTAACTTATGATCTGGCAGTTAGCTCCTGCAGATACTTATTCTAAATGAGTTCTTATACACACAAAACACATGACAAGACTATTTAAGACAGCTTGCCTCACAGGCAAAAAGCCTGTATTATATGACCCTGCAAAGTTCCAAAAAATGAAAAATATGTCTGTGGTGATAACTGTTAGAATAGTGTTTATTCCGAGTTAATCTGAGTAAAGGGTAAGAAGCAACTCCATGAAACTTTTCAACATCCCTGTTGGGCTACTTCTCCAGGTATGTATGCATAAAAGTTCAGTGAAAATTTGGGCACTTTATTGCCTCTAAGTCACATGCTGCTTAAATGAAAAATAAGCCAGGCATGGTGGCACACATCTTTTATCCAAGCACTCTGGATGCAGAGACAGGCAGATCTCTGCTAGCCTGCTATACACAATGAGTTCTAGGCTAGCCAGAGCCACACAGTGAGTCCCTGACTCAAACAAACAGAAATGTAAATAAATAAATAAAATAAAAGGAGAGAGAACCATTTCTTAGAGATAACTAAATCCTGCCTCTAGACAGAGTTCACTCTGCTTTTCCTGGATTCAATGATCTTCCAAGTCCTCTTTAGCTGAGACCCTGAGTAACTGTTTGAATAAGAAAGAAATGTAAGGTGAAAATTTGGAAATGGCTGAGTAAAGTTAACACCAACTTTTATCGCCCGATATTATGATTGTCAATGGACCCATTAACAAGAAAATGATACTAACCATAAAAACCCTAAATTGCTGTGTCAAGTCCCCACTTTGCTCACCTGAGAGCTATAGTTACCCGGTGCATCATAACACTGACTGTAAATTAGGAAACTCATTTTACTTCTGTCTGCAGAGACCCTGGGCTTTAAGAGGGCATGTTGCAGAGGATTTTACAATTCAAAATGAGTGGCCCAGAATTTTACTATTCAGTGAAGCTGCTCCCTGTGATTGTAATCAGAGTTGGAAAAGCACTTGAAGTTTACAGATCATCTATTGTAGCTACTCTAACTAGAGAGATTCAGGATAAGCTCGGATTCAAACATTTACGTTCTTTAGGAGCCGATAAAAAAGGCAGCCATTTAACTGGCATGTTTGGCTGGAAGCAGGATATGTCACCTTCACACTGGTGGGGCTTGCCTTCTTCCAGGAGATTCCAGTGGCGACAGAGTTCTCCAACATCATTTTATTTTAATTTGCTGTGATGAAACACTATGACCAAAAGCAACGTGGGCAGGAATGGGTTTATTTTATTTTGTAGCTTGAAATCCATCATCCAGGGAAGTTAGTGCAGGAAATCAGAGCAGGAACCTCGAGGTAGGAGCTGAGTCAGGGGCTGTTGGAGGAGTTTCACTTCGAGGATTGCTTCCCATGACTTGCTCAGTCTGCTTTTGTATCCAACTCAGGATTACCAGGGGTATTGTTCCCCAACTGCCACTATAAACTGGGCCTGCCCAAATCAATCCTCAATCAATAAAATGTCCCCAAGATGCCCTCAAAACCATCTTTTGAAAGTATATTCTCAATTAAGCTTTCCTCTCATATAATATAGCTTGTTCCAAGTTGACATAAAAACTAGTCAGGTCATCATGTTTTGCAAAAAATTACAGGATTGGATTGTGTGATGTGGCATAATATTCTGTGTGTGTATGCCTATGTGTGTGTGTGTGTGTGTGTGTGTAAATATGCCCTTGAAAGATACAAATCATGTGTTAGCACTTACTGAGGTCATAACATGTATTGTGGATTTTATTTGTTCCCCCCTTATTTAACCCTAAAACACAATTCTCATTTCATAGTTTAAGAAAGGAAAGTTCCTTGAATGTAAACACTGAGCTCTTGGTGGGACTTAGGACTCACCTTGGTTGAATCTGGTCCTAACTAAGCCTATTCTCTTTATCAGCATTTCTATCAATCTGTCCCATATATAAAGGGGTATTATAATTTGCTAGATGTAGAGAGTCATTCATAATAATGTAACTTGTAAACAAGTTGTCATAAGAAATGGTATTTCTATGAATCAAAGTTATTTCTTTTGTGTTTGTGATGGCGTTATAGCTTCAGTCCTAGCTATCCTTGCTTTTAGTGTCTCTGATCCCTGAAGTTGCTGGTAGGTTTCAGGATGCTGATGAGGAGTATCAACTTGGCTAATATTAATCTCATTGGGCAACTTATGCTGCAGCTACTGTCAACCAGAGCTCAAGATATATTCAGGTGTGACATGAGTCTGCTACTTCTTTGACTTGCCTTCTCTTTTACAAGGGAAATGCTGGAGGGTTTCTCTGGTCATGTTCTCCTTTGCTACTTCTCCCTACTGCATGAGTTCATGTGTAGTTTTTGAAACAGGACTGATGACAGTAAGGATGAGACCTCAGTATTTTGTTGCTTTCTAGTCTCTTTTCTAATGAATGTCTAAACTTGTCTTGTGGTTCTGTTAATTTCCTATGTTAACCTTTACCACACAAACTTTATAGTTTGAGAAAAGTAAGGTGTGTAGAAGGGTATTGAGTAGCACATTCTTTCACATATTTATTTTTATTTTTTGTTTGTTTTGAGGTAGAGTTTCTCTGTGTAGCCTTGGCTGTCCTGGACTCTCTTTGTAAACCAGGCTGCCCTCAAACTCACAGCGACCCACCTGCCTCTGCCTTCCTGACTGTCACACATAAATTTTATGTTATATAGACTGCTTTTGACTCTCTAAATTGGTTATACATAACAGTTATCTGATAGAGGGCATGAATTCCAAACTAGGGTTTGGAAATCACTGGGGAAAAGATATAATTCTTGTGAAATTTTACATACATTGTCATGCTATGCCAAGCATGTAATCAATCTACATTTAATAAATTCTTACTAATTGACCTAGGTTAAATATTACAAGAGAGGTAATAAATAAATTATCATCAATTTAGGCATCTCTGAACATGGATGATATTGTAGTTTGGATAAGAATGTCCCACATTGGCTCATATATTTAAATACTTTATCCTCAATTAGTGAAACCACTTAGGGAAAGTGTAGCCTTGTTGGAGGAGGTATGTCACTGGGGGAGGCCTTTTTTCAAAAGACTCTTATCATTCAAAATATGGTGTCTGCTTCCTGCTTGATGTTCTGAGAGGTAAGCTCTCAGTGTCTGTTCCAGCCTCCCGTCACCTGTTCTTTGCCAACATGAACTTTATCCTACTGAAACTTTAAGCCCCAAATAAAGTATTTTCTGTATGTTGCCTTCTGTATGTTTCACCATAGCCACAGAAAGGAAACTAGGACAGAAATATTTTTTTAAAAAAATCACTTTGTGGGTGCTTTTAAATGCAGATTTCCCTCAAGTTTAAATCAGATGTATTTGAGGATGCACTGAAACAAAGTCAGACAGACACAAAAGTAGTCCCTCCTATAACTGGGCACAATTGCGAACTCTGAGTTAGCTGGTCTGATTAAGTGTATTTGATCTTACCCTAGGAAAAGCAGAGTGGGAGCCTAAATGAGATATTAAAAGATATATTTTAGCTCTAGAGAAACTCAGAATACATCTGAAAAGTCATAGAAAATGCTTGTCAATGTAGAATTCTATGTATATATTTCATATATTGCAGGACAAAGGAAAGGATTTGGGGGTACATGTAACATTTCTTTTAGAGATCTATTGCCTTCCTGCAATTTCATCAGATCAAGTAGAATTTACTGTAATTTATTTTAGTACTAAAATTAATTTGCACTAATATGTTGAATCCCAAACCATTTGAACTTCAGCATTATATTTTTAATATTGAAGTGAGCAGGTTGTTAACTATTAAATGACTTCCATGAGTTTGAAAGCTAGTCTGGAAGATATTTTTAGAAATATAAAGCCCCTATTTCAAAAAGTGTGCTGTATCTCAGGCTTGTTTTAAAAGTGATCCGTGTGGGTAATTTTAGTTGTATATCATTGTAGTGGTAATACAGGAGGAAGCCTGATGATATAGGGTAGCAAAGAGCTAAGTATAATACCACTGACTTATTTTCCTTTGTGACAATTAGTTTTAATTTATCTCACTCATGTGGAGCTCCAAATGTTTATGACTAGGCATTACTGGCAATAATTAGGAAAAAAAAACAGCAAGCATGACTTTGGTTTAGGAGAATTTACAGCCCAGTAAAGGAGAAATACACAACGCATGCCTCAAAATAACCAAATGATATGATAGCAGTCCAGATGGATCATCACATAAGATATTTTGCCATGTTTAAGAAACCAAAACCTGTTTTTCTAGAGATGTGAATGGGGTCTTGAAGGCTGCCTAGGAGCTGGGGATGGGATGGAAAGAGGGATGGCAATCCATTAAGAAGGTGTAAAGGCAGCTTAATGATTATAAAAGTGTGATTAGCTTGATGGGGTTGGACCATGGGAATTAATGGCAGGTTACTGGACCAAAGATGTAAATTAGTGTAGAGCTAAGAAGTTCATAAAATACCACTTTAAAGACAATGATAGTCTTTCTTGAGGCAGAAATCAAGACAAGAGGGTGACAGGGGAAGGAGCATGTGTGATATACTGGCAAGTTTTTATTGTCACCTTGACACAATTTAGAGTATCTTGAGAAGAGGAAATCTCAACTGAGAAAATATCCAGATTAGCATTTCTGAAGTTATGATTGATGGGAGGGATGGCTCAATAACACCATCTATAGACATGTGAGTCTTGGCTGTATAACTGACTTTGCTGAGCATGAGCCACACAGTGAGCCAGTGAGCTGCCTTCCTCTGTGGTTATGTCTTCAGGTTCATTCCTTGAGTTCCTGCCCTAACTTCCTTCAGTGATGGACTGTGATCTTAAGGTGTAGGCTGCTATAAACCCTTTGCTCCACAAGTTGCTTTTAGTTATGCTATCTTAGCATGACAACAGAAAAAGAAATTATGAAATAAGGGAAGGACCAGATAGCCCCTGAGGCAGAAGTGCTTTCATGAAGGCAAGAGCTGAGGAAGATGATGGTTAAGAGGCAAAGGAAAGAATTAGAAGCAACAGGACTTCGCATCAGAACCTTTCTTAGTTTGAGTTCTATGAGAAGCAGATGACCCTGAGACACATGTGTAAAGGGAGGAAGCATAATTTTAGATGGAGAAGTAGAGATATGGGGGTGATGAGGAGAATGTGTTGCATGAGAAACTTTTTATTGGAAGCCACAAAATGCACACATATTTTCAATCTAGAAAGGGAACTCACAACAGACCAGTGTAATAATTGTACCCAAGATGGACTTGGTGAACCAACACATTTTCCTTGGATTATGAGCTTGAATATGGGTGAGAGGTCACTTATCCTGTAAGTGTAAGGTAATGACTGAAGATCAACACCATCACTAAAAGCCCAACATAGCAACATGAAAAATGACTTATGAAAGCTGTGTCCTTGGAGCCCTTTGCACACATTGTAGGCAGCTAGACAGGCCAACGAAATCTCTTCACAGCTTGGCTGGTCAGAACATTCTCCACCAGCTGTTGTTTTCCATTTCTAGCTTTGAGAAGGTCCCTGGTGTTTCCAAAGTCGGTTCTGGCAAGTTTTCGCTTGTGAAGGCTGGTTACTCCCTGAGTCTCATGAGCCTCTCTTCTTCCTCCTGAAGGGAATGTTTTAATTTGGAGAAAACTATTACACAACAGGGGGGTCAATACTTATTGGTGATACATGGTGACCTGGTGACTACTGCTGAATCTTGGGGGAATATTTCTGAAAGCCATGCAACATAGATTCTTCTGGGGAGTGAGACACTGGGGTAGTTTTACATTTCCTTCCATCTTCAAATGTTATAGTAGTTCATTTTCTTGTTCCTTAAGAGAATGCATGGCAAAAACAATCTAAAAGAAGGAGTTATTTTGGTCCACTGTTTAAAGGGTATATTCTATCACAGCAGAGAAAACACCATAATTTGATGGTCAAGCATGAAGTGGCTGGTCACATCATGGTAGCAGACAGGAAGCAGAGTTTAGTTTTGGATCCCACTTCTCCCCATGGTGGTCCAGGTACAGCTGCACATTAGCCTGGGAAGAATGAATTAGAGCCAGAATGAGTGGGGTCTATATGATCCTTGTTGGGCTGGGAGTGAGGAGGTGGGGAGTTGGGATGGGGCTGGATGGGATGGGGAAGTAAGGGATGCTTTTCAGAGGATTCTCCTGTCACAGCTCTCTTGGGCATGTTACAGCTCCAGGGTCCACTTCTTTAGAGTGCCCAGACACTGGAAAGTTCAGGCACCAAATCCAAAGGAATGAATCTTAGCCAGGTGGACAGGTCCAAGGATCTCATTCCAGTGGTGAGTTTCCAGAGAGAGAAAGCCTTCTCCAAAACAGTCCTTTGAGCCTGAGCTCTCCAAGTGATACAGCAAAAGCAGCTTTTAGATGATATCCAGTGAAACAGCTTGGGTACTTTATATGAGGTGAACAAGGACTATATGAACCTTGGGGAGTGTGAAGGGGTTTTTATTTAGGATAAGTGCATATCGTTGGCTGGGGTTGAGATGCTCTGAATGCTTTATTTTCATGGAGTGAAATTCCAGGTGGTAGAATAAGAAACTATGCAAAGGTAGAGGTCTTGAAACTTGTTCCAGGGCATGCAGGCATAGAACATGGAGGAAGAGACACTTCTGGGAACAATCCTTATTACTACCCATCCCAGGATTGAGGTTTTCAGGGTTTAGGCATGTTTCGACCTTCCTCTTGCCCCATGCTAGCTTCCCAAGTAGCATAGACCATGAGCTCCAGTGGAAGCAGGCCATCTCCTACTGACCTAGACCACACCAGCCATGGCTTTTGCTCAAAAAATTCTACAACCTCAGAAAGCAAAACCATCACCTGAAGAAAAAGTATCCAGACATGTGAACCAGGAACATTATTAATTCAAAACATGGCAGATGAAATAATGAGAAGTCTGAAGTCATCATGTATTGTTTTAAATACTTAGTGCTATGCAAGAAAATGATATATCAAAAATTTGTCTACTTTACTACTGAAGCAAAAGAGGCCAAAGAAGGAAGATGGTAGCTTCAGAAAGATACAAGACCAAAAATATAATAAGAATTGGATTTTGGAGGTTCTCTCTTTCTAGAAAATGATCCGTTGAAAAAAGGAAAAGGAGCCAGGTGTGGTGGTTCAGTCCTGTAATCCCAGCACATGGTGGAGGCAGAGGCAGGCAGATCATTTGAATTCAAGGCCAGCTTAGTCTACAAAGCGAGTCCAGGACAGCCAAGATTACACAGAGAATCCCTGTCTTGACAACCCCTCCTCCCCAAAAAAAGGAAATGTAGAGAAAGGAGAAAAAGAATAGATTACAGTTTGAAATAACTCATTCTTTGAGATTATTGGGAGTACACAGTAGTCACACCATGGTTTAGATCAGTGCAGTAGATCTGAGAAAAAAGGAAAAGCTCTGAGGTGGGAGGAAGCCGATCTGGGAATGTATATGTAGAAAATATTTGGATGGAAGGAAGCTTTGTTGAGGAAATGGTATCAAATGGTGTGATTTCTCTATGTAAAAAGAAGGGAGGATAAAGCTAACACAACAATTTGTCTTCCTCATAGATCCATGAGAACAGGAAACACCTGTTGACCATTTAATCTCCAGCCTGCAGCAGCATGGCTGAAAATAAGCCTCCCATAGTGGAGCCGAAGGACTGGTTTAAAAATGGATCATACTCTATCAATCTCCAGCAGGCAGCAGCTGCTCAAATTGTGATCTCTATATGACATGCACTCAATAACTATTATTTGGTCTACAATGAAGATTAAATGTGCACTAGTATATTTGGTGAATAGAAATTTCAATTAAAAGTAATATGACATTTGTTAAAATCACAAGTCCAGTACAAAGAGCTGGGCATACTTTAAAGCACCATTTCCTAAAAGTGACTTTTAAATGTTGTGATTTGCTCCACCGAAACAAGAGCACATTATTGGAGCATAGAGAATTTTCCATTATCGTAATGTAAAATGGGCATGCACTGATTTTTGTCCTCCTACCTCAAATGTAGCACCCAAAGTTTTAAAAGGAGGGTATTCAATGTTAGATTTAAATAGCTTTATTAAATATTATCCAGTGCCAGGAGGGATTGCTAATTTTACAGAAAACAGATTAATATATGCCAGTGTCTGAGAAGCAGGAGAAAGAGCAGAAATCAATACAGTGAGGTTTAATCAAGACAAATAGATAGTGATTCACTAGGGGAAGATCAAGTCTGAAAGAACAAAGTAAAGCCATAAAACTGAAGGTCAGAAGTTGTGTGTGTGCATGCGCATATGTATGTTTATCTGTGCGGAGGGGACAAGAAGAGGTGGAGTTCCTGTGGCTGTTGCCAGACTATCACTTCTGCATCACTCTGCTGATGCTACAGGAATATATTACCTTGTGATGTTGCAGTGACCCTGGTTTGTGTTCGATAGACTCTGTTGTTTGCACAATGTTTACTTTGCCTAATGGCTTTCACAGACTCCCCACTATTATTTGTAAAAGCTAGAACCTGGAAACAGCCCAGATGTCCCTCAGTTGAGGAATGGATACAGAAATTGTGGTACTTTTACACAATGGAATACTACTCAGCAATTAAAAACAAGGAGATCATGAACTTTGCAGGCAAATGGTGGGACCTGGAAATGATCATTCTGAGTGAGGTATCCCAAAAGCAGAAAGACATGCATGGTATATACTCACGTATATAGACCTATAAGATAGGATAAACATACTGAAATCTATACACCTAAAGAAGATAAACAAGAAAGAGTACCTGGGATAAGATGATCAATCCTCATTTAAAAAGTCAAATGGGATGGACATTGGATGTAGGAGAAAACAAGTAGCAGGACAAGAGCCGACCACAGAGGGCCTCAGAACGACTCTACCTAGCAGTGTAGCAAAGCAAATATTAAGACACATAACAAACCCTTTGGCAGAGTGCAGGGAATCATATGAAAGAAGGGAGAGTTAGTATGACCTGGAGAGGACAGGAGCTCAGCAAGGGCACAGGGGTCTTTTCTGAGACTGCTTCTCCAACCAAGGACCATGTATGGATATAACCTAGAACCCCTGCTTGAATGTAGCAAATGGTAGCTAAATATCTAAGTGGGTACCGTAGAAAGGGGAACAGAGACTATTTCTGACAAGAACTCAAAGGCTGGGTCTTTGAGCTCCGCCCCCTCTCCCTCCCCCAGGGAGGCGCAGCCTTGCTAGACCACAGAAGAGGACATTGCAGCCATTCCTGAAGAGACCTCTTAAGCTAGAGCTAGACGGAAGGGGAGGAGGTCCTCCCCTATCAGTGGACTTGGAAAGGGGCAGGGAGGAGATGAGGGAGGGCTGAGGGGGATAGGGAGGGAATGCAGGAGGGGGCTACAGCTGGGATACAAAGTACATAACCTGTGATTAATATAAAATAAAATAAAAATATTAAAAATACCAAATATTTCATTATAAGCATCTCTTAAATGGCTAGCTAGCCTTCTGAGCAACAGAATGATGGTCCTCTTTTTAAAGTTGTCCTTGGTTTCCAAAACACATCAGCATCTGTGAACAAGAGTCAGGGTGTTCCGATATAAGTGCTCATCTTACAAATAAGTGTGAAGTCCTCCATGTTGCCTCTCACTTCCAAACCAGGCATATGCACAGACTTCCACTGAGAACCATGACTTTGTGAAGTGGGAACAGAAGATGATTCCTATTCTTATCCTGCACAGATGAGAAGGCTGAGTTTGAAAGGATTCATTAGCCCAGTTTACATCAGAGTATGGAGTTAAATTAAAACACAGTCCTCAAAATCTATTTCCTAAATGAAAGAAGTAAAGGGGTAAACACCCTCCTATTTCAAATACAGTTTTATTCTGAGGCCTCCAGGGAAATAGTTAAGTAAAGATTGCCAGTCCCACTCCACATAGAGCACTATATACTGTATGTCTCACTGTGTGCACCTTGGGATCACAGGCACAGAAATCAGGAGTTACTGCCTAATCACTTTTCTCAGCTACTTCCTATTATGATAGTCATTTCTATGACAGTGGAAGCTGTCATGTAGAAACTCCCCTTCCCTCCCTCTCTAAGTTACTGGCTTACCAAGATGTCAATCAACAGGATCAGCCTCACAAAATAGAAGTGTTAGTGAATCATATCAAGGTAGAGTAGCTTCACTGGGTCAGAAATACCTAACCAGATTTGTTTACCAAACTGATGCCCGTGGAACTGCAGAGTGTATTGTTTTGATATAGAAAGGTTCTGTGGAAAAGTAGAAAATGTTAAGAGGCTCGTGGAAATGGCTCCATGGCTCTGAAGGGTGATTAGTGTGGCAGCTGTAGCTCTGAGATCCCTTTCAAGGAACACATTCACTCTCTCACTGACCACAACTCTGTCACATGGCTGCTCTGCACAGCAAGCAAGGGTAAGGACCTCAGTTATAAGCATGACATTTGGCAGGCACAGGAAAGCATGTAGCACTGAATCAGAAAGAACTCATTTTATTTTCATATACTGCTTCTTTTAATTGAAAAAAATGAAAAAGAAATTGAGAAAACAGCTCAAGTTTCTCCTTTTTCCCTGAACAGTATCCTTGATAAACAAGTAAGTCCTGATACATGAAAGTTTGAAAGAATTTTATATAGATGAAGATCTAAAAAAATCACAAACAACCTCTTTTTTCCTGTATTATTTTTTTATATTAATTACAGTTTATTTACTTTGTATCCCAGCTGTAGCCCCTTTCCCTCATTCCCTCCCAATCCCACCCTCCCTCATCTACTTCCTGCCCCTCTCTAAATTCACTGATGGGGGAGGTCCTCCTCCCCTTCCATCTGATTCTAGATTATCAGATCTCTTCAGGGCTGGCTAGGATGTCCTCTTCCGTGGCCTAGCAAGACCACAGCTCCCTGGGGGTGGGGGTGGGGGTCAAAGAGCCAGCCATTGAGTTCATGTCTGAGACAGTCCCTGTTCCCCTAACTAGGGAACCCACTGAGTTGCCATGTGCTATATCTAGGCAGGGGTTCTAGGTTATATCCATTCATGATCCTTGGTTGGAGAAGCAGTCTCATAAATGACCTCTGGGCCCAGATATATTTGGTCCTTGTGGAGCTCCTGTCCTCTCCAGGTCTTACTAACTCTCCTTTCTTTCATATGATTCCCTGTACTCTGCCCAAGGTTTGGTTATGAGTCACAGCATCTGTTTTGATACACTGCTAGGAAGAGTCTTTCAAAGGCCTTCTGTGGTAGGACCCTGTCCTGTTACTTGTTCTCTCCTATTTCCGATGTCCTTCCCATTTGTCTTTCTAAGTGATGATTGATCATCTTACCCCAGGTCCTCTTTCTTGTTTATCTTCCTTAGGTGAACAGATTTCAGTATGTTTATCCTATCTTATAGGTCTAGTACCCACTTTTAAGTGAATATATACTGTATGTCTTTCTGCTTCTGAGATACTTCACTCAGAATGCTCTTTTCTAGGTACCACCATTTGCCTGCAATGTTCATGATCTTCTTGTTTTTAATTGCTGAGTAATATTCCATTGTGTAGATGTACCACAATTTCTGTATCCATTCCTCCATTGATGGACATCTGGGTTGTTTCCAGGTTCTGGCTATTACAAATAAAGCTGCTACAAACATGGTTGAGCAAATGTCCTTGTGTACTTGAGCATCTTTTGGATATATGCCTAGGAGTGATATAGCTGAATTGTGAGGAAGCACTATTTCTAATTGTCTGAGAAAGCACCAGATTGATTTCCAGAGTGGTTGTACAAGTTTACATTCATCCACCAGCAATGGAGGAGGGTTCCCCTTTCTCCACAACCTCTCCAGCATATATTGTCACTTGAGTTTTTTTATCTTAGCCATTCTGAAGAGTGTCAGGTAAAATCTCAGGGTCATTTTGATTTGCATCTCTCTGATGGCTAAGGATATAGAACATTTAAGTGTTTCTCGGCCATTCTGTATTCCTATCCTGAGAATTCTGTTTAGCTCTGTACCCCATTTTTAATCGGATTACTTGATTTGTTGCTTTTTAACTTCTTTAGTTCTTTATATATTCTGGATATCAGCCCTCTGTCAGATATAGGGTTGATGAAGATCCTTTCCCAGACTGTAGACTGTCGTTTTGTTCTGACAACAGTATCTTTTGCTTTACAGAAGCTTTTCAGTTTCATGAGGTCCCATTTATTGGTTGTTGATCTTAGAGCCTGTGCTGTTGGTGGTCTGTTCAGGAAGTTGTCTCCTGTCCCAATGAGTTCTAGGCTCTTCCCCACTTTTTCTTCTAACTGATTTAATAAACAAACTCAAACTATGAAGAGGAAAGGTAAACACCATTATTTTTACTAGGTTATAATAAAAATGTGCACATATTACTCCAGTTCATGCTTTTAAGATGATGTAAGGAAAAGAAATGATCTTTGAAAACCAAATTTTTGATGTTTCCATTTCCCCCTGCTTTTACTTGAGTTTTCTGTCTTTAAGGGGAAGATGTTTTCTCATCAGAGATCAAAGGATTTAACCTCTGCCCATACGATTTTAATGAAGTTAATTCTTTAAGGAGCTTTTGTCTTCTGTTTACTTGGTTATAGAAAAACCTTAATTTAAATGCAACAAAGTAAACTTATTATGCATTCATTAATTCATTTCCTCTCCATGAAAGGAAATACACGTGATAGCTAAGGTTTGCTGCCTGTTGCTTAGCCCTAGTAATATAATGACCCATTTACTGCCATGTGTAGTATAGGAAAGAGAACTGTTGAATCTACAAAATTTAGCAGGACATTGTACTGTGACTGGACCTGTCAGTGATAAAGAGAAGGGATAGTAAGCCTAACAATGGAGTGATATTATGGAATTATTAAATCATCAGCTCTTTGGTATAAATGGAAACTGAAATATCATTAACTGCAGAAATACATTACACCCAGGAGTAATGACAAATACAAACTTGTACTTCTGTGATTAGCTATTAAAATGTAATACAGGTAAAATTTGTAAATCAAAATGTCATTTTGATGAAAGTAGTATCACCAGGCAGAAAAATAAGCACGCTTCATCACAGCCCATAAATTACTACGCATACTTCGATTGAGGGAGCATGCAGCCTTTTCCCTTTGAAGAAAGAGATAGCTATACTAGTTTTAAAAATGAAAAGTTATATTTTATAAGCACTTAAATTTTTGATTATTTGGGGCTTTTGAGACACCTGGGTCCTAGAATAACACTGGTTAATGACAGGCTTGCAATAGAAATTACTGAGTAGATCACTAACATGAAACATACATAAAACATTTTGTCTGGAAAAATAAGAGTATACTAAGTATTAATTTTCTTTTTACCTTATTTATTTCTCATTCTTTTCTATATTTTAATTTTTTATAATTGCTTTGGCATCATAAAATATAAATGGTTAAAAAAATTTAAGCAAGATTTTGTTAGAATGTCAAGTACAAGTGTGCTAGGGTTCGCTTATGATCTCAGCATTTGGAAGACTGAAGCAACAGAACTCAGAGCTCAGTGCCAACCTCAACTACACAGAGACACCCTGCTTTAAAACAAAACAAAATCTTCAAAATGACAAATATTGCTTAAAGACCTATATCCAAACTATATAATAGGCAGTTAGGATACATAGCAGTTTAGATTATCTGGAAACCTGCAGCCAATAAGGTAAAAAGAAATGAAAGATAAACTCTTATTTTATTTTAAAGAAACAGGCTTACTGTTCCTGTGGACAAGTCCTGCCCTAGAGTTTGATTCAACCAGTGACACTCTTGTAGGTGTACTATTTTTTTTAACTCTTTTATTTTTGTTTCTTAAACCTCTTTCTTCTCCACCCCAATCCCTTCCAACACCCCAACAGCTGGTAGGAGAGAAAGGTTAGTGATAAAAGGAGCAGAGTTCTTTTTCGCTTCTTCCTGCAGGTTAGAGTCATTGGGTTCTTGGGGCAAGTGCAATTCCTGTTTCAGGAGATCACTAACTTCTCATCCAACTATGTAACAGCAATCAGGAGCAGCTTGGGAGTGGGGAGGGGGTTGGGAGTGAAGAGCCATCAGCCTTCTTTCTTGGGGTTCCTTCTTTCTCTGGGCTCTGGTCTTCACTCCTTCTCTGAGTCCTCACATTTAAACTATCTGCAGCTGGCAAAGGGCTCCTCTCAGAGCCCACATGAGGCAAATTACTGCTGTGAACAATCTACATCAGTCTCATATCCTACACCTGGGATCAAAACCAAAACATGTTGACGTCCACATTTCCCCCTTTCAGTTTAAAAAAAATGGCTTTTAATATGAATGAGACTTCCTGTTGCTTTCTTAAAAGGAGATGACCAAGAAACCAAACACTTTTGGATCAATAGTTTCTGGATAAGCTAATTACTCTCGGCTTTTCTTGTCTGGAATGGCTTATGCTTTTTGTGTTGAGCCTGGAGCTAGGACTCCAAAGCTGTTTCCTAATAGCAAGAAGTTACATCGCATGCCTCTCTTGAACATGCATTCAACAGTCAAAGGACCCCTTTTATCACTAAGTCTACAAACTCTGCTTCTTGCCAAGAAGCCAGTGTTTCCAGAAATGGCTCTTTGCTTCTCTGGCAGAATGTACCTTTTTCCTCAGATATAACGCTCAGGTCGTTTTGAGTTCTGAGGCTTTTAGCAGTTTGGTCACAATTTCTTTTCAAATGACCAAATTTTACTGCAATTGAAGCACCAAACATTTTGATATCTGAGGGTTTTGGCAACTATTTGGAAAGTTAATGGTGGTAATCTCGTAACGCAAGGCTGCTCCTCTGGCAGCTCAGTTTGCTCAAGATTAAACAAGCTTTTATTTTTTTTATTTTTTATTTTTTTTTACCCTTTTGTCCTATGTGGCTTTCTGCACCTCCCAGCTCCTTGCTGTACACAGGCGCCGTGGGAACTTGACAACAAAACTTAATGGAGCAGAGCTGGCCACAATTGTGGGAAACTCTGGCTCTCAATTGCCAAGAGTTCTCCCTTTACCAATGGTGCTTTTGCTTTCCAAGTGTTTCCACCTCTACCCGCAAATTTTCTAGTTACACTGCCAACTCTGCAGTCCTTTCCAAAATGAGTAAACTTTCTGATTTTTTTTCATCCATTTTTTTGTTTCTCAAACACTTGTATATCCATTCACAACTTTTCTATAACCTTCTTTAAAACAGAATGCAGGAAGACGAAGAAGCAAAGCCAGAAAATCTCCTCTGGGAGTAAAGCGGGAGAGAAGCCAGCTGTAGCAGCCGCAGTAAAAGCATATTCATATCCCGAAACAGTATCTTCATTTCTCCATACCCTGCTGTCTCCTCTACAGCATTAGAAACCACATTTTCCATCATTACAAGCCCAATCTCTGGGTGCCAGTTGTCTCGCCCGTTTTAAATCTATTTTATTTACGTTTCTTATACCTCTTTCTCCCTTCTCCACTCCAATCCCTTCCAACATCCCAACATAAGGTAGGAGAGAAACATTAGTGGGGAGAAGGAGCAGGGTTCTCTTTTGATACTTTCTGCTGGTCAGGGTCACCGGGTTCCTTGTGGAGATCTCCATCTTCCTGTCAAACTGCACCAGCAGCAAACAGGAGCAGTAGGAGAGAAGCTCCAGCAGAATGCTTTTTCCTTGGACCCCCTCTTTCTCTGGCCTCTGGCCTTTATTTCCTCAGAGTCCTAAGATTTCTAACTATCTGCAGCTAGCAAAGGGTCCCTCTTAGAGCCTGCATGACACAAATAGTTCTGCTGCTGTGGACAATCTGAATCAGTCCCATATCCTACACCTGAGATTGAAGCAAAAACATGTTTACATCCACAACACACTCCATTAGAAGAAAAAAAAAAACAGATTTACCCTTTTCCAAGACTTATCAGTTGCAAAAAGATTGTTGGTTAGGAATGGGACTTAGTGTACTTTCCCTACTTTGTGATAGTGTTTTGTCTGAATTTAAGATCTAAACTTTGTCAGATCTTAAGCCTGTTCTGCCTCATGAAGCTGAGACCTAGAGATATGCTACCTTTTAGTACATACCTAAATGTCTCTTTGACAACCTGAATTCCAGCCATGAATCAGCCCACAGCCTCAGGCTTCTTAGCTAAACAATAAGGAAAGAAGGAAGGGAGGGAGGGAAGGAGGAAAGGAGTGAAAGAGGAAGGAAAAATTTAGGGAGGGAAAACAAAAAGTCCTTGCTCAGAGATCAGGGCTGGTGAGATGACACAGAAGTAAAGACATTTACTACCAAACTTGACAATCTGAACTCAATCCCTGGAACCCACATGGCAGAAAGACAGAATCAACTGCCATGGGTTCTCTTTCTCTCCTTCTCTTTCTCTCATAGGCACACACACACACACACACACACACACACACACATAGAGGCAGACACACACACACAGGCAGACACACACACACACACACAGGCAGACACACACACACACATAGAGGCAGACACACACACAGAGGCGGACACACACACACACAATGATGAATATCTTTTTAAACTTCTTCAGAAAGTAAAATAGGAAAGCAAACAATTTTATCTTATACAACTGTTTTTAACATGGTGCCAAAAACATTAGATAAAAACCTGCAAACTGATGAGTTCTTTCATATGAAAACTCAATCTCAGTATGACTAAAGAAACCATAAATAATATTAAAGTTAAATGAAGAGAAAAAGTGTCTCTAACCCATAAAGAACACTTAGAATTCACTAATTAAATTCATTGTTCTGATGATAAAAGTGGTGAAAATAGCGGAATGGAGACAGATGAACAGAAAGTTACCATATAGAAAGTTGTTCACCCAGAACAATAACCAAAGAATTGATGGTTACAGACACAAGAGTCCATTGTTATCACATCAAGTCAAGCATCAGGCCTGACAGTCTAAGGCACCAGTGAAGCTGTGGAAAGGAGGGATCCTCATGCTGGACATGTGACCCAGGAACTGCAGTGGGGCAACTCGGGGCTCCAGGGGCTTCAGAATGCTCATTACATGGCACTCCTGCTATTTCACCTTCACCTCAATGACCTCTTCTCCTTAGAAACTACCTGACAACCTCGAGCATATGTTCAGGACAACATATGCAAACATGTCTGCTACAATATATTTCAGTCACTAAAAAAAAGGAATCAAGAGAAGGGCGGGGATCCACAAACCATAAACACAACAGTGAGCAAATTGTAAAATCCTTATAATGAAAGATTATATAAAAATTAAAAATACATTATCTTCACATGTAAACATGGGTTCAGTTTACCATGATGGCAGATTACCAAACTCACATGCAGAATGTATATACTATAGTACACACAATATACACAAAAATATTTAAGAGACCCTTCTAGAGTACATGTGGGAGTGTGTTTTGCCTTTTTTTAAGGAGTAAAAGAAAAAATTTTATAACACTTTCTTTAATATCATAATTTTATTGAATTAATGTTATTTTGTTTGAGAAAATACTAATAATAATTATGACAAAATATTAACATTTGTTAATAGATGGACAGATGTGAATAATATTTTTCATTCTACTTTTCTCTTAAATTTCTTAAATCTTAAAAAAAAATTTAAGCAGCAGAAGTTAGTGGTAGTGAATGTAATTGAAAAAAATTTCAAGTTGTTCGAAACACAAAAGCATGGCAAAAGCAAGTCATAGTCACTTGGTTGAGCAACCTGGCTTTGCCCATCAGAAATGGCTTCTTGATAGCTAGACTTTATTTCTATTGGAAAAATAAATTAAATGACAAGCTCAAAAGTAACAATGAGAGAAACCTTTTGTAGGCTTACCTTAAATAACTCCCATCTGAAATGTTTGTTGATCACAAAGATGCTCAAAAGACGTCCATTGTTCCCTATTAGAAAGCAGTGAAGTTTTCCCCAAGAACATTTTGAAGCAAAATCCAGACACAAGGCCATGCTCTAATGGTGTCATTAAGATGTTCAGTGCTGTGTCTCTGGCACTTACAGTGATATTTAAAGTGTTCCCCTAAGGCCCATCAAAATAGAGCTGAGATATTATGTTGATTCAAACAAATGTCTTGCAATTTATATCTAATGAAATTTTCCTCCAACATTGTTTCCTTCACTCCTCCCCCATTAATCAATTTAAAAAAATGGTAAAGGTACCCAGTGCAGCATAGTATAAAAAGGTTTCCAGCTTCCTCAGTCGGGCAGGAAGCAAATGACACAGGCTTTCCAAATGCAGGTAAGACACTGGAAGTTAAGAGAAGAGATGAATGAGAACTTGGGGAGAATAAAGCTGAGAATACTTCAACAGATCTCAGCTATGTTTCTGTCTTTCATTTTGAAATTATTGGGTATTTTATGGACTTTGCCAGTGAAATAATTCCAGTTTTATTACTATCCATATCCTGTGGTTTTATTTCCTAATAAAAATATGTGTAGTGTTGATGTTGTCCTGAAGAGTAATTGATTTCTGAGAGGTGTAATTTGCTACCTGAGAAATGGTCTTTTGAATTTCTATAAAATAGCACATGGATGAATGAGATGCTGAAAAAGACCGCTGTGCCAAAAAGTAATAATGGGGACAAAAATTATTTTTCATTATTTTAGTGTTGGATCATTTTGGGTTTAATTTTCTGAGCTTTTTACCGCTTTTTATTAAAATTGCATATTTCAGTTGAAACCTTCAAAAAATCAGCTTTATGTTATGAAAGGTGTTTGCATCTCAAATTATTATGCTATCAGTAATTTTAATTTTAGCCTTTTTCTAGAAAATGCAAATGACACAGAAGAAAACGGGAGGTTTCCTTGGATGGTTGTTAAGCATACAGAGTCCTAATCTGTAAAGAAGCCAGCTAGAAACAATCGGCTACACCCATTCCAGAGAACACAAGATATTTGCATAGAGGCCAACCCTGCAGCATTGCAAGAGGCACAGAGATTAATCTCTACCTTCAAAGAAACATGGTACCAACTCATGTTTACTTTCTCTGTCCAAGACCAAGCTTTGCATGAACTGCTTATGTACTGGGCTCACATTCCGGCTCTCTCTTGGCAAAACAGCTCAAGAGAGTCAAGATATTTAAGTATATCAACCCTCCGCCCCCTGGAAAAAAAAATTTCATGTCTTTGTATAAATTTCTAAGAGTCACAAGTGAGGTAATGATGCTGAAAGGAAGATCTGTATACCTACGGGGGGGGGGGGGATTTTTCTAATTGAGACAAAATACATGATTATATATGCATAAATTGCCCAGCATAAACCAAGTTGTAATAAATCTGCTGAAGGCAAGACAGAGGCAATCAGATACCAGTGGTTAGATATTTTTCAGGAACAAAACCAGAGTGCCCAAGCAAGACTCTGATGTCATCCACTCTATGCCAACTCCAGGCACAACCAGGCTCAACCCACAGGTTGAGAACTGCTGATTTAGGAAAAAAAAAAAAAAGGAATATATGCTTTGCTTTTCTTCTTCAGAGAATTGTTGCTGTAAATCACTGTCTGAGATACTTAAAAGACAAAGAGCCAAGCAAAGGCTGAGAGGCTACAGGCTGAGCAGAGCTTATACATGAGGCATATTGGACTAAGAACCTAAAATAATGGTTCCCAACCTTTCTGGTGCTGTAACCTTTAATATAATACCTCATGTTGTGGTGAGCTCATCATAAAATTATTTCATTGCCCTTTCATAACTGTGATTATTGCTATTTTTATAAATTGTAATATAACTATCTGATACGCAGGATATTAACATATCGTGATGCAAAGGGGTCGTGACCCACAAGTTGATAATTGCAGATCTAGAAAAAAAGGTAATATTTGCTTTGCTTTGCTTTTTCAGAGATTTGTTGCTTTAAATCAGTTGCTGAGACATTTAAAAATGAAAGCGCCAAGCAAAGGCTAAGAGGCTACAGACTGAGTGGAGCTTTTGCATTTGTAGATCTTACAGAGACACATTTTCTCCAAGGCCAGTAACTGGAGAGAGGTCTTGGTAAATGTCTCATACAGAACTGCCTTAGAACACACTGCACTGGAAACAGATCGGATTTCAGGGTTAGTGGCCATCTTTTAGTTAGCTAGATTCCTGATTACATTAACGTACTCTGTCCCAAACATCACTGTTTATAGAAGAAAAGAAAAATTTTACTAAAGGAAAAAAAGGCAAAAGATGTGCATGCACAAATACCAGGTACTTAAATTAGTAGGTCACTACTGAGAAAACCGAAATAAAGAAACAACAACTAAAACAAGAGACCTAAAATAGGCGTTAGAAGACAAATCTTTGATTGGCTAATTATACATACAAATACTTAAAGATGGATACTTAATAAATATATACAAACAGTAAGATACAAATCCTTAATAGAAAATGGTAGCGAATAAAATAAAAATTAGATCCAATGATGGAGTGGGGTGTCACACTGGATCCACAATCAGCAAGGGGAGAAAAGTGAATGTTTAAGCTCAGTTCAGTTTCTTCTCTCTCTATAGTCCAGCATCTCAACCAGAGGGACAGTGCTGCTTGCAGTGGGTAGTTCTTGCTACCTCAATTATCATATTCAAGAAAATCTCCTGCATACATGACTAGAGGCCTTTATCTCAGGTGACTCTAGATCTCATCAGTTGGTAATTGAGATTAGCCATCACAGATGGTCTTAGCAATAGACTAGCAAAGGCTGCAGAAAGCTTAATGAACCAAAACATCTTCAGAGTGAAGTACACAGCAGCAGAAAAAAATAAGCTGAAAACAAAATGAAGATAAGGGCATGGTACATAAAAGATATGCGAAGCATAATTGGAATTCCAAAATGGAACTAAAAGAAAGTACAACACAGTGTGTATAATGTGTGTCTGAGTTTTTTATTTGCGTAAATCAAAAACACATCTTTACTATATTCATTGCATCAATATCTTCAATGGGAAAGATAGAGAAACAACCTAAATAGCAATAGATAAAGAAAATGTGGTACAGACATATAGTGGAATGAGATTCATCCCGAAAAAAAGTAAATAAGACAGCCTGTCAAACACAATTTCATATGTGAATCTGGGGAAAATTCCTCTTTATGAAATAAGATGGCCATAAGCAGATATACGCTCTGATTTCATTTGTATGAAGTATTTAAAATAAAGAGGCACAAAGAAGCTATACAAGTTTCACATTATAACTATACAGTAGTTATACAGTTTTATAAGGCGATTGCAGAACTTGTGCAGTCTAGTACAATATCATGCCCCTAGTTAAGGACTATGATGTCTATTTAAAGTTTTTTTTAATAGAGTAGATCTCATGTCACATGTTCCAAATGCCACTCTATCATCTTGTCTATCTACAGATTCAAAAAACAAATGTCAACTAAGAATACAATAAAAGTTTAAAAATTGATCCAAGAGCACTTTATTAAAACCATATCAAAGAGAAAGTTGTGACAAGATGCCTCATTTTCAACAGGAAGCTAGAGGACTAAAGATAATATCCCAATATAAACCACAAAAATAAAAAGAATAAAATCTTTTAAATACTGAAAGTGATTACCTGTCACATTAATCTGGTGTACATAGAAGAAACAATTGATCAAAAAAATAAATGTAAAATAGAGCCATTTCAAACAAACACAGCTAAATATAAATTCCTATATGGCCTAATATCAAGCAAGAAAATTTCAGAGTTCTTGAAGAAGAGAAAACAATGAAAGGTAGCAATTCAGAAACGTAGAAATGGGGATCATCAGTTCCTAGTAAAGATATATCAAGGTCTAGGTGGATATAGCCTTATTTAAAAAGGAGAATATTGTCTGTGAGCTTGATATAGTGAAGCCATACATGACTCACAAGTGACAACGGAAAGAAAGCTGTCATAATTAGTTAGATGGAGTAAACTTTAAAGCAAAAAGCAAGATTACTAGAAATCAAGGGTTAAATGTTCACTCTTTCTAAAGACACATGGGTCAGCTCACTACAAAGATCTGGGGGAGGTTGTTGAGACTTGGGGAGAACAAGAGCTCCACAAAGACCAAACTGAGCAGGGCACAGGGGTCTTGTATGAGACGGTTTCTACAATCAAGGACCATGTGTGGATGTGGCCTGGAACCCCCGCACAGATGGGGCCCATGATAGCTCAGTGTAGGACTGAAGACCCTATTCAGGGAAACAGGGACTCTTAAAGTCATGATCTTGGTGGCTGACTCTTTGACCCTCCCCCATACAAGCCGGGGAGTGACAGACTGCCTAGATCCCAGGGGAGGACATTGCAGCCAGCCCTGAGGAGACAGGATAAGCTGGGGTTGGATGGAAGGGGAGGAGGTCCTCCCCTGTTGGTGGACTTGGAGGGGGCGGGGAGGAGGGAGATGAGGGAGGGAGTGGGAGGGTGGAAGGGAATGGGGGAGGGGGCTACGCCTGGGATTCAAAGTACCTAACCTGTGATTGAGATAAAAATAAATAAATTTTTTAAAAAAAGGTATTAAAGCTTTACGATATTTCCTAATGCATAGTCCCAGAATATGTAAAGCAGATGTTGATATAACTAAAATAAATATGAAAACACATAATAATATTGAATGTATTATTTATCAGACTTGTCTCAGTAATTTCAAGAATAAAACATCAATAAAAATGAAGATCTGAGCCACTTGGTCTAACTGACATATCTAGAACACCTGAACTACAGACTTTGCACTCCTTTAAACACACAAGCATTATTTACCAATCTATTTCTGAAACACAAATACAGATCTATTGTGTAACAGTTCCTTTTAATATTCCATCCTGCAGGGCAGCTCTTGAAACAAGAAGATAAACAACTCAAAATACCTTCAGAAATCACCTGAAACTAACCAGATAACCTAAGCCCCTCCCTCTCAGGGCAAGCAATAAAGGCTGAGAGTCCCCTTCAAAAGAGAAAGCAAACCTGCAGAGAAGACCTGAGACCAGACAGCTGCCTGGAAAAAGTAGAAACAAGCTGAGCTGCCTAGAAAAGATTTACACGAACTAAAGCATCTTGAAACTCACCAACGTTTGAGCTGCCTGCAGATTTTGCAGTGTGACTGAGGTTCTCAGGTTGTAGCTGTCACCCATACTAGAGTAGCTTCAGTGACACAGCCGTCTTTGAGTCATTTCTGCTCCTATAGTAATCCCCCATTCATATTCCTCTAACCCAAATACAACTTAGAGATTCACCAAGTTGGACTTTGATGGCATCCATACTTTAGTTTTTCAGGAGTTCCCTACCTGGGATGAATAAACCTGTGTGTTGCATCTCCACAAGGAAAGTTTTGTTACTCAGAAAGCTCTCTTAAAGGAGAAAATGCAAATCAAATCTGGCAATATATAAAAAGGGTAATACATCATAATCACATTGGCGTTATTCCAGCACCTTGACCCATACAAGGAGAGATTAGCATCTAAAAAATCAAGAAGCAATTTACCATATTAACAGACTAAGAAAAATATAAGATCATCTCAATGGGTGCAGAAAAAAAATGATATACACTCTCACACACAAATTCAATTTTTAATGTATTCTAGAAGCAGTTCTTCCTTTATCAAATAATTAGCTATAAAAATCCTGTACCATAAATCAAATAGTCAATTGTTGAAAGATGCTCCTTAAGGTTGAAAATAACACAAGTAAGACACAACTGTTATTATCATCAGTGTACATGATTTCACACATGGAAAATCAGAGTATCTCTAGATAAAAATTAATCTTTAATGCTTTCATAATTCTATGACCGTAATAAGGAAATTGGCTTTTAAAATCAATGTAATTACTTCAGAAAATAAGAAATTAACATTTATCCTATTTTCAAATTTTGTTTTATGTGTATGGTATTTTGCCTGCTTCTATGTTTGTTCATTGTGTGTGTGCCTGGTGTTCCCTGAAGCCAGAGGAGAGAATTCGACCCCCTGTGCTGGCTAGGTTTATGTTAACTTGACACAAACTGTAGTCATCTTAGTTAACTGAGAAAATACCTCCATAAGATCGGGTTGTGGGCCAGCATGTTCAGCATATTTTAGATTAGTGATTGATTAAGGACAGCCCAGCCCACTGTGGGTGGTGCCTCTTCTGGGTTGGTGATCAGGGATTCTATAAGAGAGCAGGCTGAGCAAGCAATGCAGAGCAAGCAGTAAGCAGAAACCCTCTGTGGTCTATGTATATCAGCTCCTGCCCCCAGATTCCTGATCTGCTTCAGTTCCTGTACTAACTTTCTTTGGTGGAAGTATGCGCCAAATAAACTCTTTCTTCCCCAAGTTGCTTTAGTCATGGTGTTTCATTGCAGCAATAGAAACCCTAACCAAGACATCCCTTGAGACTGGAGTTACAGGCAACTGTGAGTATCCATGAGGGTGCTGTGTATTGAACACAAGTCCTATGGAAGAGCAGCCAGTGCTCTTGACTATGGACTCATCTCTCCAGCTTCAGAAAATTAGCATTAATGTAGGCTTAGATTGTTAACCAAACCTACTTTATTTAGGGTTCTTAAACATCTTTATCTCCCTTTCCTCCTCCCTCCCCCCGCAACCTTAGGTAGGATATTAGTAGGGAAAAAGGCTGTAGACCTCTTTTATCTACTTCCTCCTGATTAAGGTTGATGGGTCTTTAGGAGATTACCAAACTCAGTCCTCAGGATACCAGCAGTCCAGTCCAAAGGCCAACACCAAGCAGCAACATGAAGTCAGCGAAGGCTGCAAGACTCAGCTGGATTGTCCTGAGTTCTCTGGAACATTTCTTCTATGAAGTCAAGTGTCAAAGCAAGAATATCACTGAAGTGATGTTGATCCAAAAAGTGATGTCTCACTGTCCATTGGCCTCTATACATCGCCTCTCCTCAAAGTCCACTCATGGATGTTCTCAGCTGACCAAAATCATGCTCCTTGCATGAGAGAGCTCACAGCAAAACATCAGAGTCCCTTTCAAAAGTCAATCTCCAGCAAAAATAAAAAAAATAAAGAAATCACATGCCCAGCTTGCAGCAAAACATCACATGACAAAACTTCTACTTCAGTTTAAGAAACAAAATCAAATTTAAGCTGGAAACAGTGGATCTTTAGGGAGTGAACTTAGATGGTAGAGACAACAGTTTCCCCCTATTAATGCACTTCTGACACCAATGTTTATTTTCTGAAAAGGTTTATTAATGTTCATGCTAATTACAAAGACAAAGTTAGATAAATGACAACTTTTATGAGAAGTGACAAATAAACAGAACAGAATTAAAACCTCAAAGTGTGTGTGCGTGTGTGTCTGAGAGATCCAATAAAGATGCCATCACAAAGCAAGGCTGGCACAAATCAATGATGGGAGAATATCCTAAAAGCAATCAAACATGGTTACTTTGATACCTTAAAACACTTATGATAGTTAATCTTGATTGATAATGGTTACTTCGATGTCTTAAAACACTTATGACAGTTAATCTTGATTGATACTTTGATAGAGTTGGGATCAACTGAGAAGCAGAGGTGGGGGAGAGAGTCCATGAGAGTACTTCCAGTAAGAATAGACTGATGGGAGAATACCCTACCCCAGATTGGGTAACATCTTGCCATGGGGGCCCAAATATGAAGAGACTGAAGAAAAACTCAATTGTTTCTTGCCTGCCTACATTCATTTATTGATGGTGAGTGCATAGTAGCCTATTTCTGTTGCCTCTACTGACATTCTTCGCTGATATCAGAACCCAGCTTCACCTTCGCATGTGGACTGAAGAGCATGGCTCTCCAAGAATCCTCCAGGCCTTTGGCACCAGGATTAAGACTATTAAAGCATCTAGCTTTTTGGACAGAGCAGCCAACTGCCTCTCAGTCTCTCCAGCATATGGATGGGCATTACTGATATACCCAGGCACAACTGTTGAACTGCTGTAAGCCATTATAATGTTGGGGTCCACCAATAACTCACTGACCACTCAGACTTAGGAACTGATTGAAAACAGATGGTTTATTGAACGCTCATTCTCTAACCAATCCATTGGGAATGCAGCTGGAATCAGTAGCCAACACTGAGACTCCAGGCCATTCTCAGAGCTGGCTTTTAAAGAGAGAAACCACAAACAGGTGCATTTGCAACATTTTGGCTGTCTAGATAAAGCAGTGCTTTCTGACCTTTAAGCTAATTGGCTAGGTCTAATGTATAGAAGACTAGGGAGTTTCTAAGACCCAAGGGCCTCATGATGGGGAGCTCCCAAGCTAGAACAAGGAGATGTCTTGGTTAGGGCAAGGAACATTAGGTCAAATTAAGGTTATGAGCTAAAACGGCGGAACTATTGTCAAGCTTAAACCTAACAATAAAATATCCCCTTGTATAATATATACATTGGATGGATCTTTTTCTGTAGGAAACCCTGCTAATAAAATCTTCAATGAACCTGGACCTCTAACTCTTTAACAAGCTCTTCTAAATGAAATGCAAATCACAATACTAAAGGAAAGATTAAAAATTTTAAATGGTAACTGCAGAAACTTTCTTTAGGACATTAGGATTAGGGAACAATTACTTTTAATGATGCAAAACCCACTAAGCATAAAGGAAGATTGATAAACCATAGTTAATTAAAATTGAACTTTCAAATGACCATAAATTAAATGAAAAATAAGCGAGAATGTAAAGTATATTTGTACTACATATCACTTTAAACGGTTCATGATAGAGCCTTCTGTATATACAAAAATTTGTATGAGAAGTGAATGTCTACAATTCAAATGGGGAAAGTAGGTAAAGAGAAGATGAACCCCATGAAAAATAGAAGTATCTTAAGCTTGACATGCTGTTTTTTTTCTAAAAATTTAAAATCTGCATTGCTCAATACCTGTAAAACAACTGATCAAATCTATTAGTCATCTGGTATAACACAAATTAACTCCACAAGGACCTCATATGGCAGAAACATCTCAATGCCGAAAGCTAAAAGTTACTGATCGTCTTAGTTAGGGTTATCATTGCTGTGATGAAACACCATGACCAAAATCAACTTGGGAAGGAAAGGATTTATTTCACTTATACTTCCAGGTGACAGTTCATCACTGAGAAAAGTTGTGGCAGGAATTCAAACAACGAAAAAATCAGAGGTAGGAGCTGATGTGGAGGTCATTGAAGGTTGCTGTCTACTAGTTTGCTCCCCCTGACTTGCTCATCATGCTTTCTTGCAGAAGCCAGAAGCACCAGCCAAGGTGAGACCACCCACAGTGATCTGGGCCTTCCCCCACGGTGTGTACCTTAGTGTTCTTGACCAAAAAGTCTGTGAAATACTACTGCAGAGAATGTAAACGGATACTGGGAATGTCTGCTAACATTAAGAGCCAGCAATTTTGTTTCTAGTTATTATTTGTATTAAATAATTTTATCCAGAACACATAGGTGACATGTTCTGGAGCAAAGGCATATTTTCTCTTTATTACTTCACAGTGAGTCCCGGACATTCCCACCTTTTCCTGCTTGTGTCTGAGGTCACACAAGGAGATTAGTGGACAGATTTCATATTCAATGGCAAGATTTCCAGGGATTTAGAAACAAATACGAGTTTTCTCTCTCCCTTCCTTCAAATGGCCCTCTTAATTCCATTTTTTACTCCAAAATGTAGTGAAAATTTCTAAATGTAAAGACATTTTTCCCAAATCCCAAGAGGTCGGAAAATCGTATCAGCATCTCAGTGGACAGAGCAGCAACCTCCAGGAGAAGACTGACCTGTGTGGCCATCCCCATCGCTACAGGCAGAGAAGCAAATGCCTACAGATCTAATCTCCATGATATGTGAAAATAGTTCTAAAAGATATGAAGGTATTTATCTGCAGTGTATTTGCTTCCCTGGCTGGGGCTATTACTTATATTTTAATTATGTGTGTGTGTGTTTGACTCTGTGTGGTTGTACGCACGTGAGCATGGGTATCCACAGAAGCCAGAAGAGAGCATCAGATACCCGGAACTTAAGTTACAGGCAGCTGTGAGTTACCTGACATGGGTTCTGGGAAACAAATTCTGCAAGAACAGAAAGTGTTCCTAGGTAGTCTCTCCAGAACCCAGGGGACAGGAGTTTTGATAAAAACACGAGAAATTCAAGTAACATTTTATTTTCACCATAATGTACAGCCAGGAGGAATGCATGCACACCTATACCATGCACATATTCAAGAATGTTCACAGCAGCTTGCTCTTAAAAGCTCCAGACTGAAACAAACCTACGGTCTCTGAGCAATAGAATGGAAAATCTTCTAGTACAGTTTGCTCGCATGAGAGAATCCAATAAAGGCATAAAAATTAGAGACTTTCTATGACATGCCACAACATAGATGGTTCTCTCTAACGTACAGATGGAAGCAAAAGAAACCTGACACTTAAAAAAAGCATACTATCTGACTCTATTGAAATAAAAACCCCAAACTAAGTGATGTGTACTAACCCACTTCTCAGTGGGCAGAGGTGATAGGCTCACTTTAGCCCACAAGGTCCAGACCCGCTGTTAACACAGCAAGGCCCTGGCTCAAATGTGGAAACAAAATAAGAACTAATAAATAACTTTACACGTTTAGATGGTGTTGACAAAGGAAGGAAAATGGGAACACAATGAAGACTGAGATGACATGATCAGAACCTCTGAGTAATGTCCTATCTCTTGGGCTGACACTGGAGGCATAAAAGGGGTTATTCTGTAAAAACTGATTAAGAACTTTGTGACTGTAGTCTCTAGACTGGTGTATAGTTAAACATTTCACTTTTGAAAAAAAGGGGGAAAGCTTCTTATTACGGTTAGGAGTTCTCAGAGAATCCATATCAGCAAAGTTCCCTGGCTCTGAAAATTCTAGCATCAAAAACAGAAAGCTGCAGAGGCCAAACTTAATGTGCCCCTTCAGTCCCTCACTAATCTCGCTTTTTTTCTCTCTTCCCTCTCAAGTTGGCTTTCCAGAGTAAGACACTGCAGTAAGAGTAGATAAGAGTGTGGCCAAGTCTCTTAGTTCTTGTACAGTGTGCTTTGTGGACAGCATCTAGGATTTGAGGTTCTGGTCTTGTAGTGTTCCCTACAAGGATTAGCAGGAAGTCTTTAGTCTTTAGACAGAGACATACAGACATTTGTTATAATCAGAAGTTCCCCATTCTGAGTCTTCCAGATGTTTCACTGGGTAAGTATACTTGCCTCAAGACTAACAACCTGAGTTTAATTCCTAGGACTTAGATGGAAGGAGAGAACTGATGCCTAAAAGTTGTCCTCTGAGATACACTCAGACAAAGATTGCATGTTTACACCTACACACATACAAATGAAATTAATAAAAATGTAAAATTAATAAAAATTTAAAAATTAATAAAAACTTAATGTTTTAAAGTTACCCATTCTATATCTCTTGTATTTTAAACATTTATGTTGTTTAAATAAAGGACGAAACTTTCATTCCACTGCAAAGATATACTAATTATAAATTTAAACTTTAACATCTCCATAATGAAAACATGCTGACCACTGGAAAAAAAAAACCAGCATCCTCAATCTGAAAGTCTTCTGCTCCAAAGGGGGACTTCAGGTGATAGCAGGGAAACCAAAAGCTATCTCTAATGTTCCAAAGCAATTTCCTAAAGCTAGAACCATTCCTTCACACACCTGCAAAAGATTCAGAAGCCCGTGGGGAAGTAAACATTTATTTCAAATATAAACTTTAAAGTTTGGAAATAAAAACAGACAAGCTGTTTTCTTGTGTTAGAAAACGTGGCTTGATGCTATCAGAGGTACTGTAATTAGACTTTCAAAGAGCAGCAATAACAGGTGACAATGTACTCAGAGACATTCAAGCAAGAACACAGCTGAAGAAGTGCAATTTACATCCATTACACACACATAAACACAGAGGATTAGGAAGCAGGAGGTAAGCTCTCATTCGTCCCTACCACTGACTATCTGGATTTTCTTCTCTGTATAATAGGAGTGAGAACTAACTCCTGCTCCATCAGGAAAAGCAAATGACCAAGGGAAAAATTCTTCCAAAGGAAGCAACTTAGAAATTACCACTATAGGGGCTGAAGATGCAGCTCCTTTGGGAAAGTGCTTTTCTAATAGGCATGCATGAAGCCCTGGTTCCCACCCCCAGAACTGCATAAACAGCTGTAGTGATGAATGACTGGGATTTCAGCACTAAGGAGTTAGAGACAGGAGGATCTGTATTCAAGGCCTTCCTCAGTTCAAAGTCACCCAAGGATATACGCACTCCTATCTTGAAAGTTGGGAGTGGGGGAGGCTGGGATTAGTGAGGTGTCTTAAGAGTTAAGAGCACTCGTGGTTCTTCCAGAAGATATGGCTTTTGTTCCTGGCACCTCACAGCAGCTTATACCTGTAATTCCAGTTCCAAGGGATCTATCGCCTCTTCTGCCATCAGCAGACAACAGGCAGACATGTGGCAAACTTACATACAGTCAAGCAAATACACATAAAATTAAAATAAATGATGCTTTTTTTTAAGAAAAGAAAAATATCATGGTAACCGTTATTAAAATCTACTGGGGCCTTTGTTCCTATAATCCCCCTTTCTGTCTCTTTATTTTATGTTCTCTCCTTTTCTCTTCTTCATTCTTTTTTTCCCTCTATTGTCTGGCTTTTCTACTTCTCCTAACTGTCCACTGTATATACATTAACTGACTATATTTTCATTTCTTTCTAAACTTCAGCTAAGTAACTTTTTCTTGTTTGTGACCCAGAATTGATTTAGTTTCATTGAGTCATTGGTTCATATAAAAAATAAGAAAGTTTTCCTTCTGTAGTCTAAAAGAATCATCCCTGAGTTTATTGGAATAACAGAGTCAATTTATTACTGAACAATATTTCAGGGTCACAAGCAACCAACCTAGTAGTGATTTTTCTTTCAGGGACATTGAACCAACACCACCTCATTTCTTTCAGCTGCCCTGTGTTCTACCCTTGGGTGAGTGTGTATGTAGAATGGCTACTCTCTCTGTCCACTTTTTGAATGTTAAATGAGATCCTAGGATCTCTGATCAATTTTAATAAATCAATAAGTACTTTCTTAGCATTCATAATATGCATGGCTTTTATTGAATCTTTAGAAAACTGTAGTTAAGAAAGATGATTTTTTAATTTTAAATATCTTGCAATGTTGTCACACCAGCAAAGAAATTATATAATACATCATATATAAATTGTATATAATATGTTATATTATATTATATAAAGTAGAAAGGCTGAATAAAGCTAATTAAAATATCCATGACCTCAGTCTATCACTTATTCTTCCTATCTAATGGAAACTTTATAGCTGTTAATCATATCTTCTTCCTTCCATCTCTCTCTATTCATTCTTCCAATAATATACACAAGCCTTTGTTGAATACTGTCAAACCTCTGGCAGAAATACTAAAAATGTCTTCACCTCAAAAAATTTCAGCCAAAGGGGAAGAAAGATAAGTAAATAAATAATTATTCTGTAATACAATGAACTAAATACTATAACAGTGGAAGAAAGGAGATAGCAACAGTAAGAATAACTGGCTGCCTCTGGGAACCAAAGCTTCACAGTGCAGGAAGAGCAGGGAGGAAGCTGGTTTGTCCTTCCCTGTGCCCTCTTCCACTGCCCACTCCTCAAAAGCCAGTATTCTTCAATATCTTACATGCTACTTGTCTCTTCTAGCTCTTTTATTTAGTTCTTCAAATTATATCTAGCTTTTAAAGTGTTTCCACTACCACATAGGTTTGACTCTGCATGCTAACTCATACAGAGATGTCATAATAAAAGATAAACCCTTATTAAATCCTCATGAGTAAACAGCACATTTAGATGGAACATAGACTGTGTAGAGAGTGTGTCTCCCAGCTTACTTAAAGCATCCATTCAAATAAGTTAATGCAACATCCTAACTAGCAAAGATGAATATGCCTATATAAACAGAGTCAATTATAAGTAGAAAAAAATGTTCCAATCTTTACTAGTATCATTGATTAGCTAAATATTTGTTCTACCACATTGTATCTGTTCATGTTCCCCAAATCATAAGTTCTTAAAAGACTCACTAAACATCTATTCAGCTTTGCTGTTTTTTCAATTGCTACCTAAGAACTAAGGTCTGTATCAGCTATAGGGACGCTTACCTTAAACAACTGCTCTTTCCATAAGCAGCATTGCCTCATGCAGCTGTCATTCTGGATAGCAAGTTGAAACAGCTACAGGACTGTCTCTAAAACAAATTATTGTTACTGAAATTTGATAAAGGTGAATGAAAATATAATTCATTCGTGCTATGTGTGTGTGTATAACACAGATTAGTTCTGTGTTGCTCAAGACATCAGAAGTTTGTGTTCAGATGGATAGACTTTTATATATTAATAACAGAAAAGTTGACCAATGTTCAATAATCACATGTAAATATACTTTTAAAATATTTACTTCTTCTTTTATGTGTATGAGTGTTTTACCTGCATTTATGCTTATGCATTGCATGTATGCCTCATGCCCAAGGAAGTCATCTTTCCAACCTCACAAATAGAGTTTTAAACATTTGACCAAAAGAGTCAAAATGTTTGTGATCTACTAAAATTGATCTAACATGTGACAGACATGTTAGTATTGTATACCAAGGAAAAGAGCCTTCTAAGAAGTGTATTAAATGTGGCTTAATCTACAACACCTCTGGGTAGAACCCAGCTCAGAACCTAAAGTACAAGGCACACTGCAGAGGTTTCTCTTAAGGGACCTGATGCTCACTGGACATCTGGGGAGTCATAAGGGCTGTGAGAGAACATTGGCCAAATGTAGAAGACCTATTGGACCACTGTCTAAAGTGTGTAGAGTTAAGATAGACTAAAACTCACAGTAGTAGCAAAACTACTGATCTAATTTTTCTCAAAACACACAAATCTTTCGGCTCATCAAATGATAGCCCAATATAATGTATTTTCAGGTTAAGTCCTTTTATTGATAGCTTAAAAATATGAACCAGCTAGGAGTTAGGGTATGTACCTATAATTCAGAAATTGGTATGTAGAAAAAAAAAAAGGATCAACAGAACCTGTCTCAAATACACACACAACAACAACAACAATAAGCTAGACTCAAACATTTCTCTCAGTTTCTTTGTTCTACCTCATTCAGTATAGACCACTCCTTTATTTTACTCTTATCTTGACACTCTAAACTAGATCCCACATCTCATTTAGGTACATAATTCCAGGATCAAAGTTCCAACAGTTCTCCTGCTGGTGGACCCCAAGCCTTGTGTCTCATGGAACCTTTCTGAGATGACTTGATATGGTACCTCATGCATCATTGTGCCCAAAAAGGTGGGGTATATGGCTTCAGTCAGTTATGTCCCAATTTAGGAGCTGTCAGTAAATGGAGTGAACTGTATCCAAATGACATGGCTGAAAATGAGATAATTGAAAAAGAAAGAGGCAGCTGGGTGTGATGCCGGATGCCTGTAATCCCAGAGTTTGAGGCCAGCCTGGTTTACAAAGCAAGTCCAGAACAGCCAAGGCTAGATAGAGAAACCCAGTCTCAAACAAAACAAACAAAAGGAAGGAAAAAAGGAAGGAAGGAAGGAAAATGGAAGGAAGGATGGAAGAAAGGATGGAAGGAAGGAAGGGGTAAAAGCAGATTTTTAGGAAGCAGCTGAAAAATGTTCTATTTCCAGTTGCTTTAGTTGGAACAAACACTCATCATATCTTAGCATAAGCATGTGCTGACTGCTGTCACTGGAGATATTTGTAATGAGAATCAGGAAATGAACAAGATCTAAAGATGATAATGGCATGACCACTGCTCTCAAGATTTGCAGACTGTATAAAGGCATAGTCATGCATAATTTCATTAGAAAACCAGGCAAAGAGTGCTGACAAACCTGGCTCATACAGCTTCTATAGAAGGGATTGAAGATACTTTGGTAATAAATCTCGGCTCTCCTCCTGTCTCATGAAGGGTATCCCAGCTTCTGTGGGATAGAGCCATAGTATCATATGTAACAGATCAGGAAGATTTCAGACTACTGTGAAATTGTGGTAGGAAACAAAGAAGGAAGCAAAAATTCTCATTTTAAATTATTTAAGGTTTTGTGAAACTAAGGCTTGCTAAAGATACTAATACTCATTAATTTAAACCATCTTCTATGTTTTCTTACATTTTAGTTTAAATAGCTATCATTCTTTCTCCTCATTGTAACTCACCCATCTCCCCTCCGGCTGATGGTGTCTTTAAGCAATAACAAAGTGACATTAAAAATTCAATCAAAATGTCTATTTTTTTGTCATTTTTTGAATAGGTGATGAATTAACCACAAATAATTGCCTTTTTCCCCAGCATGAAGATGTTCAAACCTATTATCACAATTCATAAGGATTCTCTTAAAACACTAAGCTGTGCTTATTTTTCCTAAGGTCACATTTTTGGTATGTGGTTATCTCCTGAACTGCCAACATCTGCTTATGCTATAATCTTAGTAGCTGCTTAAGATTTGTTTAGACATACATCACATGACACCAAGTGAACAGCCAACAAAAGCAAAAATAGACATCAATAAGTGAACAAACTAAAGGGTTCCTACACAGCAAAGGAAAGAGTCAACCATGAAAAGGAATCATTTGATTTTAAACACATGTAAATCATATATCTGATAAGGAACCATATACAAAATGTATAGGATTACCTATAACTCCATAGCAATAACAACAGTAATGAGTTAAATTTTGACAAAAGACTTGAAAAGACATTTTTCAAAAACAGTAAGTAACATCACTGATCAAAAAGAAAATGTAAAATAAAGCCACAATTACACCGGATCCAAGATGGCTGCCACAAGAGGACACTGTGTCTGAGGAGTAGGACAGCAGAAATAACACAGCGACCAGGAGACTGAACTCTGGGACCTAAAACGCCAGCATTTGTGATTGCCAGGAGAGCAGAACTCCTACGGTGAGAAAATCAAGTGGGAAAACCCTAGGGACACCCAGTTATTCCCCGGAAAAATCTCCGGGTGACCAGCAGCTCACAGCTCTGATCTGAATGAGCAGCCATGCTGGGTGCCCACAGCCACTGGATCACACAGTCTCCCGGGCAGTCTGAGGAGGAACCAGGTACAATTTTCACTGACCTGCACACTGCGGGCGCTCACTGCACACGTCCGCCAGCAAAAACCTCAGTCTGTGTGTGAGTCCATGGGCAAGTCTGGGAAGGACCTGGGTTCTTCTTCAACCCACAGTGTAGAGCAGGCACACACCTATCACCGGAACCACCTCAGACTGAGAGGGTCGGGGGACCGTTTTGACCAGACTACACACTGCACGTGTCCCACAGCAAAAACCTCAGTCCCTATGTGTGTCCATGGGCCAGACAGAGAAGGCCTTGGGCACCATTTCAGACAGGCCTGCATACAGTGGGTGCACACTGTTGGCAATGCCTGCAAACAACCCAAACCCACTCTGTGGGCCCCAAATATCATCTCAGACCATGGTGCACAGCCCCTGGCACAGAAGGGGGCGCCAAATCTACAGTCAAGGGGAGAGCCCTTAGCAGCAAGCCCAGGGCGGAGCACAAAACCCCCAACTGACATCTCAAACCAGCAGACTCAGACTCTAGCACAGAATGAGGAGTAAAGTCTCCAGACCACAGGGGTGACCAGCCTGCAGTGCTCACAGCTTCTAGCACAGAGCACGAAGCCAGGCACACAGAGCGCACAACAGAGTTCAACTGAGACAAAAACGCTAACTAACAAACCACTGGAAATCCCTGATCTTCTTGAAGAATACTCCTGACACAAGAGATTGACAGTTTCAGACTGAAGTTCAGCCTTAAACAGCTCCCTTTTGTATTATATATAAACAAATGCCCAGAAATCGGCTAAAGAACTCACCCAACAAAAATCAGGACACCATGGCCCCACCAGAAACACCCAAAAGCAGTGGAGATTTTAATTCAGCAGAGACACAGGAAAATTATGTTAAAGCTTTGATTATGCAGATATTGGAGGAACAAAAGGAGAGACAAAAAGAGGAAAAGAAAAAGGCCCTCAAAGAAATGTAGAAGAAATTAACTGCCCACATAGAGGAACAATCAAAGATAAACAGAGAGGAAACAACCAAAATAGGAGACAGTCAATCAGTGAAGGAAACGGTACAAAGCATGAAAACGGAATTAGAATCTATAAAGAAGACACAAAGGGAGAAGAACCTGGAAATGGAGAACTTAGAGAAAAGATCAGGAACCACAGAGTAAGCATCACCAATAAAATACAAGAGATGGAAGAGAGCATCACCAATAGAATACAAGAGATGGAAGAAAGAATCTCCGGAGAAGAGAATATGCTGGCTGAAATGGATTCCTCACTCAAGGAAAATAGAAAATCGGAAAAGTCCCAAGTACAAGACATATAAGAAATTAAGGATGCCATGAAAAGACGAAACCTAAGAATAATTGGAATAGATGAAAAAGAAGACTCCAGGCTCCCAGGACCAGAAAATACTTTTAAGAAAATTATAGAAGAAAATTTTCCCAACTTAAAAAAAGAAATGTCCATAAACATACAAGAAGTCTACAGAACACCAAATAGACTAGACCAGAAAAGAAATACCTCTTGTCACATCATAGTCAAAACATTAAACCTACAAAACAAAGAAAAAATATTAAAGGGAGCAAGAGAAAAGGGTCAAGTAACATATGAAGGTAGACCGATCAGACTCACACCAGACACTCACACATCAGAAACTATGAAAGCCAGAGGGCTTGGGCAGAAGTCATGCAGTCTTTAAGGGAACACAGATGCCAACCAAGACTACTATACGAGCAAAGCTTTCAATCAACATAGATGGAGAAAACAAAATTTTCCTTGACAAAAGAAAATTCATGCAATACCTACACAGCAAGCGAGCCCTACAGAACGTACTAGAAGGAAAACTTCAATCCAACAGAATCAACTACACCAAAGAAAATATAGGATACAGATAATTTCCCAGTGACAACAACAACAAAAAAAGCAATGAATCACAGTAAGACCACCAACTCCACAAAAAAAGGAACTAATAGTCATTGGTCACTATTATCTATTAACATCAATGGACTCAACTCTCCAATAAAAAAACACAGACTAACAGAATGGCTGCAAAACAGGATCCAACATTCTGCTGCATCCAAGAAACACACCTATGCAAGAAAGATAAACACTACCTCAGAGTAAAAGGCTGGAAAACCATTTTCCAAGCAAATGGACCCAAAAAACAAGCTGGGGTAGTAATCCTAGTATCTAAGAAAATAGACTTTCAACCAAAGTTAATCAAGAAAGATGGGGAGGGGCACTTCCTTCTCATCAAAGGAAAATTCCAACAGGAGGACATCACAATTTTGAACATTTATGCCCCAAATAAAAGACCACCTACATATGTAAATCAAACAATATTAAAACTGAAATCACACATTGATCCCAACACCCTAATGTTGGGAAACTTCAACACTCCACTCTCAACAAGGGACAGATCATCCGGTCAGAAGCAAAACAGAGAAACAAGGGCACTCACAGACACCCTAAATCAAATGGACCTAATACATGTCTACAGGACCTTTCATCCTAGATCAAAAGAGTATACCT
>CM053763.1:3205760-3234454 GCA_028658305.1 Pachyuromys duprasi
GAGAAAGAGGAACCCTCCTCCATTGCTGGTGGGAATGCAAACTTGTACAACCACTCTGGAAATCAATTTGGCGCTTTCTTAGACAATTAGGAATAGTGATTCCTCAAGACCCAGCTATACCACTCTTAGGCATATATCCAAAAGATGCTCAAGTACACAACAAGGACATTTGCTCAACTATGTTCGTGGCTGCTTTATTCGTAATAGCCAGGACCTGGAAATAACCCAGATGACCCTCAGTTGAGGAATGGATACAGAAATTGTGGTACTTTTACACAATGTAATACTACTCAGTAATTAAGAAGGAGGAATTCATGAAATTCGCAGGCAAATGGTGGGACCTGGAAACGATCATCCTGAGTGAGGTATCCCAAAAGCAGAAAGAAACATATGGTATATACTCACTTATATAGACCTATAGGATAGGAAGTTCAAGCTGAAATCTACACACCCTGGGAGGATATACAGGAAAGAGGACCCAGGTTGTTATGATCAATGCTCGTTTGGATGAATAAATGGAATGTACATTGAGTGGAGGAGACAACAAGCAACAGGACAGGAGCATGCCAATGAGGACCTCTGGGGGAGGGGGTCAATGTAGTGATGTATCAGAGCTGATATTAAGACTCGCGATCAAGACTTTGGCAGAGGGCGAGAAGTGATGATAGAAATGGGGGTGGTTGGTGGGACTTGGGGAAAATAAGAGCTCCTCAAAGACCAAACTGAACAGGGCACAGGGTTTTTGTATCAGATGGTTTCTACAATCAAAGACCATGTGTGGATGTGGCCTGGAACCCCTGCTAAGAAGGGGCCCATGATAGCTCGGTGTAGGACCTAAGACCGTATTCAGGGAAACAGGGACTATTTCAGTCATGATCTTGATGGCTGACTCTTTGACCCTCCCCCATACAAGCCGGGGAGTGACAGACTGCCTAGATCCCAGGGGAGGACATTGCAGCTAGCCCTGAGGAGACAGGATGAGGTGGGGTTGGATGGAAGGGGAGGAGGTCCTCCTCTTTTGGTGGACTTGGAGGGGGTGGGGATGAGGGAGATGAGGGAGGGAGAGGGAGGGTGGAAGGGAAGGAAGGAGGGCGGCTATGCCTGGGATGCAAAGTACCTAACCTGTGATTGATATAAAAATAAATAAATTAATTAATTAATTAATAAACAAGCAAACAAACAAACACATACCAATTGACCACCTGTAAGATAAAAAAAAAGCCACAATTAGACATGGCTTCATGTCTGTGAGTGAAAGTATTACTTTAAAAAGTATTGATAAGAATAATTAGAAAATGGACTCTTTTTACATTGTTTGCGGGACTATGAAAGGTAAAGGTATTGAGGAAAACAGTTTGGTAGCTTAAAAAAAACTTAAAAATAGAATATCTACAGATCTCATAAACCTACTTCAGAATATATCCTTAAAAGAACTGATATCAGGATAGTGAAGAGAAATTAAATTCCAATAGATTGCTACAATATTACACAGGTGTAGAGGAACTTTAATCCAGCAATATGGCTGCTCTGGCAAGGGATCACATGCAAAGACCTAGGTCTGTGTGATCTGGGTGGAATACAGATAATGCCCTAATATATACTTTTAGTCCCTCTGGCTGGAACACAGCTATGAGTTTAGTATACATATTTAATCCCAAACAATGGCATCTAATGAGGGGAAAGTGACAAATCAGAGAAATATTTGACAGAATGAGTCAGAGACAAACCAACGAAAGAGGAGGAGGATCAGCACAGAGAGACAGCTGGATGGCAGACAGTACAATAGAGTGGAGTAAAGTACAGTACAGGAATACAGTAGAGTTTGTGCAGTCAGTATATAGGGTGTGGTTCAGTAGTGAAGTTCAGAGGCAGGTTGTCCAAGCAGAGCAATTCAGTGAGAAGCTGAAAAAAATCCAGTTTGAATCAGTCAGTCTGCTTGGAGAGGAGTTTGAGCCCGAATAACTGAGTTGAACCAGCCAGCCAGAATTCAGAAAGAACTAGAAAGGGTGAGTTTATTTATCAGTAAGTCTTGGAGGTTTAAAGAATTCTAGGCCTAGGTTAGCCAAGGAAGGCTGAAAGCTAAAGCCTTCAAGGTCCAGGCTTCCAGAAGATTAAATTGTACAAATGTTAGAAACTTCCAGGCTTGGGCCTAGAGATATTTAGATAGAATCGCTCTGGGCTGAGCCCAAGCCAGGTGTTAGTAAAACTTGGGTATGGCTCTCATCTCACCCCCTCATCTGATGGAATAAAAACATTTACAATCCAAGACGTGCAAATAACCAAAACAGCCATGACAAATGAAAAACACAGAATATAGTAGATACATAAAATGTAATATCAGGACATTAGCTAGGAGGCCCTACCTCATGCAATAACCTGGGTGAATCTGAAGGATATTTGCCCAGAGAGGAGAACAAGCCACGGTGTCACAGTCTATTTGAAGCATCTAAAACAGCTGAGTGCACAAAAGCAGAGAGTAAAATGTTGACAGCAAATGCCTGGGTAGAAAGAGAAATGAGCTGCCATTCAACCAGCATAACATTTCAGTTATACAAGATGGATAATTCTAGAAAGCTTACTCCATCTGTTCTACAGCATTGTGACTATAATTAACAGCACTATATTGTACAGTTTGAGTTGTAAGAGGATAGATCTCATGTTAAGTGTTCTTAACACAATAAAAAGAATACAATAGAATAAAAATATCAATAGACAAAAACAAGTGCACAGACTAGTTCTGCTGACAGTTTTTATAGAATCAGAGAACTGTACTTAAAAGGGAACATTTTCTGGAAACAAATTTTGGGTTGAGCAAAAATTTTCAAATCTTGTACATTTTATAATAAGTAAAATAATTACTGTTTAACTGCTTCCAAGTGCCAGTGCTCAGCACTAAATGAAACTGTACGTCTTAGTAAAGCTGTTTCTTTTAAGGGTGTTTTGCCTACATGTATGTTTGCATCCATGTGTGCATATTGCCTGAAGAGGTTGTAACAGGGTGTGAGGTTCTCTTGAACTGAAGATACAGATAGTTGTTATGCACCACGTGGGGCTAGGAGTTAAGCTCAGGTCCTGTGGAAGGGCAGGCGATGCTGTTAACTGCTCATCCATCTCTACAGGCCCCAATACAGCTGTTTAAAGCAAGAAAGTTGGCATGAAATAAGCCCTTGAAAATGAGTAAACTAAGTATAAGCATCTGTTTAAAAATACTTGTGACATAAAACTGGAAAGTCACTAGAGCCAAGTGTTAACAGTGCTACTGGCCTCTGAATTGAGAACAAGTAGATCAGAAGGTACATGCCTTGCCTAGGAAAAGGCAGGGACAGGGAGGAAAGTACTTGTGACTCAGACCCCTGTACACAGGGGGAGAAAGCCTTCCACAGAATAAAATAAGCACTTCTCCTGCTGATTGTGAGTCTGCACAAGTTGTGATGGCTGGTGCTGGAAGCCAATACATTCTAAGAGCTTAACTCCAAAGACTTTGGGATTCTGTCCTTAGGGAGAATGCTGGTAAGGGCAAAAGAGGACAGAAGAGTGAAGAGATAAATTAAAATGCAGTCTTCCTTCATCAGCTTAATTAACTCTGAGACATGGATTACAGAGCGACTCTCTCATTTCCCAATTGTTTTCTCTGATCTTAGCAAGAGTAATAATATAACCATTGCATTTTCTCTCTCAGACCGAACAGAAAGGGCTCAGCACCTGTTTTAAAAATCTATTTGTGTTCTCTCCTAGTCACACTAAATTTTATTTAAAGTGCCTGTCTTTTCTATATTTATTCATCTGTTTGTCTGTGCTTTATTTATTTTTTTAACGAGTTAAGTTAGCTTACAAAGTGATGGGGTTTACTGTGACATTTTCACAAACATGTATCATATTCTCTTTGTTCTCTTTCATCCCCTCCCACAGTTCTGCCTTCACCCTGTCCCTGCACCTCTTCCTGGTTTCCCTTCCTTCCCCCAGACTGTCCTCTTCTGCTTTGATGTCACAAGTTTCTCATTGCCCTCTTTCCTTTCCTTTCTTAAGATGGGGACATCTTTGGGGAGGCTTCACTGACTACTTTCATTTTTCAGTCAACTTAAGAACACCTCTCTTCATCCATATCCCCACTACAAAAGAAAAGTTCCTTATGATGAAAGAACAACAACTTAGTTTTGTTACTCACTCTTAACTAATAACCACAATAATTAACATAATTAATGTTGTTGATCACAGAACTTGTGTGAGGTCAATTTTCCACATGTAGCATAGACCACAAATATATAAGGTGCATGCTTCCTCTGAGAGTTTAACAAGGTAGCTTTGGATTCGAGCAACTAATGCCTACCCCTCTTTCTCTCTCATTTTGCAAGTGAGGAAGTTGGCACCCTTAGAGGTTAAATGGGTTGCTCATGGGAGCCCAGCTAATTAACAGGCTTGCAGACATCATTCATCAACCTCAAAAGCGTCCTTTCAATTTGTTGTCAGGAATGACCTATCCCCTTAAGAATTCTCCTTTGCTAACAGCTAGGAATTTCATCAATATTGCCTACCTTCCCTTATAATTAGCTTTTGCTTTATCTCTCTTAATAGAGTCCATAAAATAGAGGACAAACAGCAGGAGGTACTTTAACTTATTATAGTTTCTACATTGTTAAACTAACTTTAAAATTATGTAAATTATTTAAAATGAAAAGCAGTCATGGTCTCATCATTTTAGAAAAACACACCTACACTAATTTTACATTCCTTCCTAATCTCTTTTTATTTTTCACATATGCCTTTGGGGAGGCTGCAATATAGTATTGATTTTATTTATGCTTTATATTTAATGTACTCTTTTCGTATCTTTTAAAATGTATTTCTTTTTATGTGTGAGAACTTTTTACCTACATGTTTGTATGTGTATCATGTGTATACTTGGTGCTGGTGAAGGCTTAAAAGAGGGCTTGGCTCTCCTAGAATAGAAGATATAGACAATTGTGTCTCATAATGTGGGTGCTGAGAACTAAACCCAGGTCCTCTAGAATTGTAAACCATTTAGCTATCTTAACATCTCTCTTATCTTAATATTCTCTACTTTCCCTTTTTTTCACAATTATACAATTAATTAAGTAGATGGAGAACTGCATTTTTAGTATATATGACAATACAATCATGTGATAATAATGAAACTAAACTCTCCCCTAGTTTCAATACTGGGTTTTGATATGTTTTAATATGGAGAACTCAGACAAGAGCACATTTTCACCATGAGACAAACAGGATCTTTACATAGGAAGACATATCCCTACACAGAGTACAAAAGAGCATCTACTTCAAATTCCTCACGTGTGCAACAACCCACGCAAACATGGAGCTTCACCTGGTTTTTGCAGTGGACCCTGCTCATGCTACGACAGGACTGCAAATGGGGTCAACTTTTGTTGAAAATATTTAAATTGTTTTCTTGGACTGTAGAGTGTTTTGATTAGAAACACTCCATGGAGAAATTTTTCTTTTCCTTCAATTTGGAGCAGTGCTGGCAGTTGAGATTATACTATAACATTAGTTTTCCATCACTTGAGCTAAACAACTGAGCATACAACTTACAGTAGGGAAGGTTTATGTTGGTTTTAGGGGCATCAACTCTTACTTGCTTGGCCCTGGTGCTTTTAAGCATCATGTGAGGCCAAAGCTTCATGGTGGAAAGTTTGGTAGGGGATTCATGATGGTCAGGAAACAGAAAAATAGAGAGCCAGGGACCAAGGACAAGATATCCTTCAAAGGCATGTGCAGTGACCTGCTTCCTCTTACCAGGCTGCATCTCCTACTAGGCCATTCAACTATGAACTTATCAAGCAATTAAAGTGTTCATAATGCTAAAGCTCACAAGATTCAATCACATCTCAAGACTCCACCTCTGAATACTACTACCCCAGGACCAAGGCTCTGACACATGAGTCACCAGGAGACACAACTAATTCACACCCACTATTAGCCAAGTATTTAAAGCATATTATGCTTATCCTTTCCAGAGACCTTAAAAGAAGGGTGCTAAATCTTCTTATGTAGAAATAAACATGAAAAACATGAGTTTAGCAACTGCCAGAACTAACCTGAAGTTTGTCTACATCAAGATCATATCCTTTGCTATTGATCTCTTAAGCAAGGCTTGAGAGCAGAAAAGGGATACAAAACAGTTATCTTTTAAATAGCTTTATTGAAATACAATCCACTAATTACACCAGTTCCCAAACTGTACAATTCAGTTGTCCTTAGCATGTTTCCTTGTGTGATCAATTATGTGATATAGTGTGAATTATTTAATGATATGGATATGTTATCTTAAACACATTATTCGGTAACTTTATCATTGAATCAATAATGTCATGTGTTTACACAAATCTAAATGACATAGCCTTCAACTACATATATGAATTTCAAAGTCTATTATTCTTAAGGTCATGAGCAGCATAAGATTAAATAAAACACAAGGAAAATAATACGATCAAGAGACACGGTGAATAAATTAGGCTATGCCAATTTAACATACCACATTGTTTTAGAGTAAACATTTGTTTGCAAGTAGAAGAAATGGAGCTAAATTATGATTGAAAGTAAAAGTGTAGTGCAATATTTGCTTATATACTGTTATATTTGCTTGTATTCATTTTGCTGTGTGGCTGTGTGCTATATATATATATTACATTTGTTGATTTAGTTTGGTGTGATGAATGTGTGTCACAGTGCATGCGTAGATGTCAGGAGACAACCCGTGCAAGTGTCTCTCTTTAAACCATGTGGGTCCTGAAGATTGAACTCTGGTCATCAGGCTTGGCAGCAAGCCTTTACCTGCTGAGCCTTCTTGCTGCTGCCAAACCTACCCTATTAAGAGACCCATTACCTGAAGATAAACATCAAATTCTTGGGAACAGAAATGTGTGATAGAATCCTGAGAATTGTTTTGTTTGGTAGGGAAAAAATATGGAAATAAAAGGGCAAGCTGTCCTTGGATTGATTCCTGGAGTCATCTGAAGGAAAGGTTTTACAGGAGCTTTGAGAGTAGAGAGCCAAGCTGCCAGAATGTACTGCTTCTGGGCTAGTGGAATATCAGCAAGGTGGTAGAGGGGGATTGCTGGAGGGTAGATGGAAGGCTGTTGTCCAGGCTTAGGGGACAACATCAGCTGATCTGTACTCCTGATGAGAGAGTCGCAACATTTAGAGCTTGGCAGGGACACAAAGGAACATGTGCAGTAGGGGTAAGCATTGTGAGAAGAGAGGTTTTCCTCAGGACCCGGTTAAAACAACAGAGGTTTTGAAGGGTCCAGGGATTCACACACACACACACACACACACGAAGAAGAAGAAGAAGAAGAAGAAGAAGAAGAAGAAGAAGAAGAAGAAGAAGAAGAAGAAGAAGAAGAAGAAGAAGAAGAAGAAGAAGGAGAAGATACAAGGACATTAACATTGCAGGCATTGGACTTACACACACACACATACACACCACACATCCTATACACACACACATACATGCATGCTCACCAAGGGAATGTCTTAAGGTGTTTTTTTTTAATTAAAAGAAAAAGAAACCGTATGTGACATTGTTTACACTATGAAATGTGAAGGGATTCATAGTTGTTGCATATATCATACAAAGAAGAACAAGTATTAATCATTTTATTGTTGGAAAAGAACTGTATCACGTTTTAGCAACAGCACTGAAATGATACATCCCAGCATGATGCTGTTGTTATTTTGCGAGTACTTTTATCAAATATGATCTTTTGCTGTTGAGAACCAACACAAATGAAAGCAGGCCTGAATCTCCTGGATTTTCTGGCCCGCCTCTCCCTTCTACCTTTCCCCTTTCTCTCACCTTATTTCTGTTTCTGCTCCTTCCTCTTTCATTTCCCTTTGTCCATGATCTAGTTTTTCCTGCCTCTTTTCTTTCCCTCTCACCTTTACAACATGCACTTTCCAGTCTCTTTCCCACTGCTCTGTTATTTGCTTCCCTCTCATATTTCTACATCTGTATTTTTCCCTTGCCTTCCCTTGCAATTAACCTCACTCCATTTCCTGATCTTACAGTTTAGAACAGAATATTCTTTAAATAGAATCAATGATCTAGATCAATATATCCTCCAAGTGGGAAATCTCACCACTTGGACCATAATCTATGTAACATTTCAGATGTAAGAAAATGGGTCTCCTAATGTCTGGACAGTGATCCTAAAAAAATTTATACTTGAAAAGTCTAAAACATCAACACAGCCTTTTAAAAAATAACTTTTTGGTTTAAAATGAGAAAGAAACCAGGCTTAGTCAATTATAGTAGAAAAGGTTCATTGGTGCTGAATATAAGAAGCTGAAAAGAGGGATATAGTCAGAGAAATGTCTTCTGCAGCAAAATGGTTCCACCTTGGTGTAATAAGATCCCGTACTAAAGCAGCTGAAGTAGAAATGGTATATGATATTCTGTGCAACTAAGTAATTATGACTTCACATTTCTTTTACTGCTATACTTCAAGCTTTGACCTTGTATGTCCTTGGAACTCCTGTTCTTGAGACAGAAAGAATAGTGTGTGTGCTGAGGCAAGGAAGCAAGACTCCAAGCTTCTTGATGGTGTTGATTTGAATAGATAAACACTGGCTCCTGTTGCTCTTTTAAGGACTGGAATTATTTTTATTTTTATTATTTTGGAGAATCAAATCAATGAGAATAGCAGCATAGGCTGGTGTAAATATGGTATACTTTTTTACCTGGAAATATTTACAACTAATGCCTATTAGGAACTTAAGAAAGAAATATTTTCTACTGAAAGCAGTCTCAGCAGGACTTTAATCTCAGCACTAAGGGGGGCAGAGGCAGGCAGATTGCTGTGAGTTCAAGGCCAACCTTGTCTACAAAGTGAGCTTAAGACAGCCAAGGCTATACGGAGAACTCTGTCTCTAAAAACCAAACCAAACCAAAACAACAACAACAAAAACCAGACAAACAAACAAACAAAAAACAGTCCCTGTGAAACAAGCATGGCATCATATACCATCAGTTACAGAACTTGAGAGGAAGAGCAATACCATTCTCAGGACACAAGAGAAATGTGTCTTCTGATAGCTGAGGCCAACCATCCTCCACTGCTGTCTCCTGTGGTTGGCCACCCATCATCCCATGCCACCACCTCTGCTCCCTCCCACAACTGGCTGTCCTTGGCTCTGCCTGATGACAGATGCTTATATCATTCTACTTATTCCATAGTTAGTATTAGCTGGTATTCCATAGCTAGTGTGTCACTGGTAGACTTGAAAATTTGCATCCCCCATATCCCTCCACTGACAGCAAGAAAGGTTCACACTCTATACCAAATGGACTGTGTGAGCTGCCATTGTGGAAAACCCAACTCTACACTGATTCCTGGGGCAACAACCTTTGTGTCCCCTTTCTTAGTACTACCACTCCTATTGCACAAGAGAGGACAGGGTTGCTTCATTGCTCTGCCTTCTCCTCCCATGAAATACACGCAAGTCCACTGATCACAGCTGAAGGAACAATTTGGAGGAGCCTTTCAGATCTGTGGTAGTTTGGATGAGAAGGCCCCTCACAGGGTCATATGTTTGAATACTTTGGTCCCAAGGAGGTGAAACTGTTTAGGAAGGATTAGAGGTCATGGCCTTGTTGGACAAGGTGTGTCACTTGGAGTGGGCCTGATGTGTCAGAAGCCTATGCCATTCCTAGTGAGCTCTCTGCTTGTGAATTGTTATGTGAGCTCTCAGCAATGGAGCAGTCCATTGTTCCAGCAATGGATTCACGATACTCATGGACTCTATCCCTCTGGAACTGTGAGCTCGGCATTCAGGTTTCTTTTACAAGTTGTATTTGGCATGAAATCTTATCATAGCAATAGAAAATTAACTAAGGCAGTATGGTACCTACCCAGAACCAAAGCCAACAAAGTCTACCAAACTATCTCCATAAGATACTCTTTGGAAAAAAATCCTTCTACTGTGACAGTTATCGTACAAAATGAATAAAAACGACTGATCTTTTGTATGTATGACCACAAGAGGTATGAAAAAAATACTGCGGTCCCCAAAGATGCCCCAAAGTGGCAGTGCTGACAGCAATGGCTGACTGTCTCTGGACTTGGGCTTTGCCAGGAAACAGAAGGCTAACACATTTCTAGACACCTTGAGCGACGGGCTGAAGGCTGCTCGCTGCAACAGCCAGCATTAAGTCTTCTAAGAGTCTCCACAATAACCCTGGCTGTCCCAGCTTTCAAGCCACCTCTCCTGGTGCATGCTCAGCTAAACTCTAACAAGATTTTGCAACTCTTGCTGTCCTCAACTGTCCAAGACAGCCAGGCAGATTTCCTTTCTTACCCACTTTCTTTCTTTTCTTCCCCCCCCCCTTTATTTATTTTTGAAATTATGCTGTTCTTCTCTGAACAGAGAGTGACTGTGTTCAATGGTTTCTTAGTGTGCCAATCTACATTTGGTGCTGAAACTCAGGAGATGTGTCAGCCACCTCCTCCGAGGAAATGGTCCCTCCTATAACTGAAACAAAAACTGCCAACCAAGCCCTTCTGTAGTATGAATCATTTGCCTCACTGGCCTCTGTCATCCATCATGACAAATTCTGAGTCTGTCTCTCTGACTGCTTCTTGAATGCCTGCTTGCCCACTTCTCACAGCCTGGGATAGGTACCCTTCTCAAAGAACGTTCTGTTCAGGTTCAGTTTAACATGCCTATTTACCTCTCCTCACAGACTAGAGTAAGTGACCTTCTTTCTGGTCTGTCTGCTCAGTTTAGTCTTCCTTTTGTCAGAAAGTCATGCCCATATACCAAGCAGTTTTCATGCCTTCCTGGGCAACCATCATGTGGTGGGGCTATGTCTACCTCCAGGTCCCTACTCAAACTGTAGACAAACAGGATGCTGGAGGATTGACTAGCCCACTGCGCCTCACCAGGGTAAGTCAGGCTCTCTAGTTCCTCCTCTGTAGGAAAATCTCAAGTATCTTCTGGGCCTGGTGGTTTAAAACTAACACACTTCGGGATGTCAGCCCCCAACAAAAAACATCAAAACTACTACACAGGAACATGGGTAAATGTCCAGATAACAGTTAAGTCTCTGTCATTTTAAACTGATACAAAAGCTATTTTGGTATGTACTTCCTGCTTACTCTGGTAAAAATTATCCTTCTCAGATCTCTGTGATGGATGTTGACAGTCAATCATATCAAGGGCTACAGATCCTCTCCTCTCCTTCTGGGGCCGCCTAATTATTCACTTCTTACTTATTATGCCTAGATGTCCAATCCTGTTTTTGGATGGGGATATCATGCCTAAATTACATTTTTCTTTTTCTTTTCATCCAGAGCCTTCCTAAAATTTTCTTCTTCTACTAGTCTCTGAGGATCAACCTCCTGGAGTTTAGCTTATTTCTTAAACATAATTGAGCATGTTTTCTTATTTCAGATCAAGTAGGTAAATTGTGCCATTTGTGTGACAAGAAATCACAGAGATGCTTTGACAGATACAATCTTCTGAGACTTTACCTGGTCAACTTTTTAAAAAGTCTCCTTTCACCTTAAAATAAGTCTAGCTTTACAATAACTCTGGGTCCAAAAGACAGATACACTCCTTACTGATGATACAAATTTAATAAATTTTTTAAAAAGTTTGAACTACCTAAGTCTCTTAAGTGAAAAAGCTTTCAAACTTGGGCTCTATTACCTGCCACCCTCAGCTATTTATTTTTCAAGTATAAAAGTCAGATCTTGCTATTTTCTAGAGCTTCAGTTTACTTACTGAAATAGGTAAACTCAGGAACAGGTTTCAACTCAGAAAGAAACTCAAAAATACCACTCTCATTACTGATTTAAACAGTGTCCCTTACTATTCCTTTATGCTCCAGTGATGATTTTAAAAGAATTTGCTTTTTCAATGACTATACTCAATCAGCAAACACCCATTCATGACATTAAAAAAAAAGTCAATGTTAGACTTCTGTTTAAATCAGTAGACTTGTCATAAGTAAGTGGGGACAGTTATAAGTACTTTAAAAAATTATAATAGTCACAGGCTCAAAATGTTAAATGATCTTATTTTAAATTTGACCATGTATCTGTTGATAACATTTTAGGCTTTCTATTGCTATGTCTTAAGCTGTTTACAGGCATTTGTTAACTGCTTTCTCTACAATAAGGATGTCAGTGCAGAGTAAAATAGGTGGTCCTGCTGGTAGAGCTAAAACTTTCATCTCTTTTTGTCAGTTTAAAAAATTCATTTAAGCTTCAGTTACTCTCTACTTGGATCTAGTGGTCACAGCTAGAACAGCCTCTGGATCCCTTGTCTGATACTCTGGTCAGTCAATGGGACTGCTAAAGCTCAAGCACTCCCTCTACCGCCAATCCCTGAGGGTGGGGTCTTTCCTTCTCTGCTCTTGGGGCTCCTTTACACCCTCCCAAACACCAGGCATGAGAAGCCTGGAAGTCTCAAGTCCATGCCCAAATTATAGTCCTCCCAAGCTCTTTTCTTCTATGGTTAGTATACTCCAGAAGATCTCTACCTACTTAACAAGCACATCCAGGAATCAACTTCAGCCCTGCTACTAATCCAAACAAGTCTTGGTAGTTCTACAAAACCAAAGGGCCCTTGGCTTGTTGACTGCTGACAAAGGCAGCACTTACCTCTTCATCAGTGTAAAATATTACTTTGTAAATGAATCTGGCTAGCTAAAAGAACACATTAAAAACTCAAGTGAGCAAGATTTGAAATCCTGTGTGTGTGTGAGTGTGTGACTATTGCAGTACTCTCACTATGGTCTCCTGGCAGCTCTTGGCGTATACCTCACCTTGGCCCTCTACCTCTATCCTCCTCATAGTAATGATTATCTCCTGTCTCTTCATATTTTTCAGGAAAAAAATTGATACACTGACCTGATACTCAGGTAACCAGATGCTTCTGATAGAATTCCCTCAGGTGTCCTATTGTTGCCTGCCAGCTTCAGACCCTGTTTTGGGCCAGCATTCTGAGCCCACCCTTTTCCAACATCCCTACTCATCAGAAGGCAGAGGGATACTGCTACTTCTTATCAACAATAAAAGGCTGGAATGTCAAGTTCTCAAAGCAGGCCCCAAAGTAGCAGTGCTGATGACAGTGGTTCAACCCCGACGTGAGCTAGGTTTTGCCAGAAAGTATAAGCCCTTATGGGCTGGGTTAATGCTACTAACTTCAACTGTCAGCATCTCACCCATCTCAAAGAGTCTCCATGCTACGCACCTGGCTGTCCAACTTCAGAGCATTGCCCCTCCCATCATACAGCCAGATAATCCTAACCAGCTTTGGCAGCTATTGCTTTCCTCCAACTCCCTGAGTTTGTTTTATTAAATTGTTCTCTCCTCATCATGGCTGTGTTTAGTAGCTTCTTGTAATGCCTACTTAACTATAGTATGATGTCTCCAAGACTTCACTATAGATGTCTGTAAAAAGACCACAAAGAAAAAGGATTTTGGTTCAGTATTTGTTAAGGAGGCCAAAATAATGATTCTAAGGAAAGCTGGTAAGACACAAGAGATTAAAGTTCTATAATGAAACCTGGAAGTTAATAAAATGATCCATGAAAATAGAATGACTCCTCAGTAAAGAGCATGTACTGCTCTCCAAGAGGACCCAAGTTTGGTTCCCAACACCCATATTAGGCAATTCACACTGCCTTTAACTCTAGCTCCAGGGGGTCCAATTCCCTCTTCTGGTGTTCACAGGTACTTACATTCACATGCACATACATGTACACACACACACACCATTATAAAAAGTAAAGTCTTCTTTAAAAAATTATTCATAGCCAAGTGCAATAGTACATACCTGTAATCCCAGCACTCAGGGAGGCAGAGGCAGGCAGATTTCAGTGAATGAGGCCAGCCTTGTCTCCAAGGTGAGTCTAAGATAGCCAAGGCTACACAGAGAAACCCTGTCTTGAACAAAACAAAAATTCATGATATAAATGAGAAAATGTATGAGGAGTCAGAAATCACAAAAGGGAACAAACCGAAATTTGGGAAGCAAAGAAAATACTGCACTTACAGAATACAACTGCAAATGTCAAACAGTGACTAAGTCAATCAAAAGAATAATTGTTCTGACTTGAGTCTATTCTACATTGTTTTGGTTGCCCTGAGATATTGTAAACAAACAGTCTTCCATTCTTAACCCACACAATAGCTGAAGGTACAGGCACATGCTACTAAGCCTAGTACATGTATGCCTTTCTAAATATTCTAATCAGATCAGAAGAAATTAAGTCTGCCTTCAAGAATTATGAGATGATTTATATAATAAGTACTTGAATTCTTAGAGTCCCAGATGGCAAATAGGGAAAAATACTAGAAAAAAAATCTACTGAAGAAAAAACTAACAAAAATCCTTAAATCTTAGAAAAATACAATATCCAGTTATTAGGCCCAAAGAACTCCAGAAACAAACTAAAGTCCTCACCATGGTATATTATGGTTAAACAGATTAATGTGTACAGCAAGAAATCAGCAAGAGACAAACACCAAGTTGCATTCAGTAGAGTGTCAGGAAACTTACAGCAGTTATGTGATCAGACACCATACAATCTAGAAAATAATAGATTGGCCTATTTAAATGCTAAAAAGAAACAAAATACAGGGAAAGACAACTGAAAAGCTGACAACCAAGTATACTATACCCAGCATAACTATCATTCAAAAAATATAATAATAATAATAATAATAATAGATAGATAGATAGATAGACAGATAGATAGCAAATAAGTAAATATTTTTCAAGAAAAGCAAAGCTGCGGAATCCATCATCACCAGACTTTCCTTTGAAAAAGGGTTGAAGGGATTTATTTTCTACACATAAAAGAGTAAAAGACATAAAACAAATATTCAAAGATAACGGAATCAAATCCCATCAGCTGTGGAGATGGTTCGGTGAGTAGGAACACATGCTGCACAAGCAAAACAACTTGAGTTCAAATCCCATCTCCCACATAAGAAGCAGGGTGCACTTTTATCGATAACTGGCCCTGGCCGAGGTAGAGGCAACAAGATCCCTGGGGCTTGTTGAATACCAGCTTAGCTTCAAGTTCAGGGAAACCATGTCTCGAAGAATTCAACAATAGTGAAGAATAGTTCTCGCGTCTTTTGGACCCCTCATGTTTCCATACACCACATCCACACTTTAAAAAAATCAAACCGCAAAGGTACACAACATTAAAAGTTGAAAAAATAATGATCAAAATAATAAAAAAGAAAGCTTTTAAATAATAGGAATGGGTCTTTACACATCAGTATTAACATCAAGCATAAGAAGTTTCAGCTCCCCAATGGCTAATTGAGTGTACAAACAAGACTCAGTGAGATGCAACTTACAAGAAATGCATATGATGAATAGCACACAGACTGAAAGAAGAAACAGCAAAAATTAACCCGGGCTAATGAAAACTAAAAGTAAATCTTAGCACCTATATTCTATAACAGATGAAATAGAGTTTAAGACAAAAACTCTATAAAGAAGCAAAAGTCATTGTGTAATGATCAAGGAATCAATTCAACAAGAAAATATCATGATTACAACTTCTATGCCCCTAGCATTGGATTACTGAACTAGTAAATCAAATGTTATTAAATCCAATAGAGACAAGTTCTCCAAAACAGTAATAATGGGATTATCAGGACACTATCATCAAAAGAAAGGTCATCAAGACAGTTATAATCAACAAAGAAACACCAAACTTAAGCAATAATTCAATGGAGGTGGATCAACTTAAACTTCACAGAGACTTTCCTCCAGTGGCTGCAAAACTCACCACATACAACATTCTCCAGCATGGACCATATGTTAGGCCATAAAAGAAACCTCAACAACTTCAAAAAGCTTGAAATTATATCATTTGCCTTCTCAGGCAAAAATGGAAAAAAAAAGGAGAAATCAAAAAGAGAAATAGCACAAATACACAGCAACAGAACACAATTCTATGAAACAAATGATAGGTCCTTGGGAAACCAGAGGAGAACCTAAGATTACTTACATGGCAATGAGAACAAAGTATACTGAGCATAAAATAGACAGAAAAAGGGTCTATAGGGAGTTTATTACAGTCTCCTAGAAAAGCAAGTAGGAATGTTACATGAGCTACGTTTGTGGTTTTAACTTGCTGCCAGATACATTAAAGAGAATAACAGGAAAGATAAATTTGAATAATGTAATTATTTAACTATACATAGCTGAAATGATATAATTTCAACCTGCAGTGAATACTTAAAAGCTGATTGAATGTAGCAAATGGTAGCTCAATATCCAAGTGGGTACCCTAGTAAGGGGAACAGGGACTATTTCAGACATGAACTCAATGGCTGGCTCTTCAACCCCCCTCCCGCCCCCTGAGGGAGGAGCAGCCTTGCTAGGCCACAGAAGAAGACATTGCAGCCAGTCCTGAAGAGACCTGATAAGCTAGAGTTTGATGGAAGGGGAGGAGGTCCTCCCCTATCAGTGGACTTGGAAAGGGGCAGGGAGGAGATGAGGGAGGGATGGATAGCATAGGGAGGGAATGTGGGAGGGGGCCAAGACTGGGATACAAAGTACATAACCTGTGATTAATATAAAATAAAAATGTTTTTTAAAAGCTGCTAATGAGCTGCTGTATCTTCTTTCTTTCTATGGTCATTTACACATGGGTATAAGCCATTCAGCTCACCTTGGTTCAGATGGTCCATACAGTAAGGGCTTTATGCCCATATAACCATTTCAGTATCATGCTGGATCTTTGTCCACCCAGGGAGTGCTTTGTACCTACATACCCAGTTCTCTATCATGCTGACTCTTTGATTTTTTTTATCTCAATACAATAGCTTTACATCTTCTTTTTTTCTTTCTTTTTTTTACATTTTAAACAATTATTGTTGATCTGGCTTAAAATCCACTACTACCTAAATGCCTACTGATAGAGAAGAACAGAAAAACTAAAACAGTGTATGTACTCACAGTGGAATACTATTGAACATGGAAAAGAAATGAAAATTTCTCCCAAGCTACAAAACAGGTGAAGCTTGGAGACATTATGTTAAGTGAAAAAAATAAATAAATAAATTCTGTGTGATTCCACTTAATGAGGTATCTAGGGTAATTAAAATCATAGAGACACACAGAGAGGATGTAATAGTGGTGGCTACCAGGGTGTCTTAATTAGGTTTCTATTGCTGTGAAGAGATACTATGACCACAACAACTCTTATGAAGGAAAGCATTTAATTGGGATTGTATAAGCATAAGGTTGTTGTGTAATACAAATGTTGATTGCTCTTTCCCCCATATCTGGTTGCAAGCCTTGTTCTGAGAATCTCCTGTCTTAATGTTGTATAAACACAGCTCCCCAGTGGTTCTCTGATATGTTAATGAAGCAGCGTACAGCCAATTGCTGAGCAGGGGAAAGAATAGTGCTGGACTTCATGCCAGCCACAGGAGGAGGAGTTAGAAGAGGAGTTAGAAGAGGGGATTCAGCCACCAGAGAGGTCCAGGAAACATCAGGGGAAAGGAGCTGGAGAGCTACAAAGTATAAGTATCTCTGGGATGCACCCTGGGAGGAAGTCAAATTAGCTTAGAGGGTTAAGAATAGAGTAATATCTGCTCAGTGATGGCGTTGTGAGGCTTATTATAAACAAACATAAAGAGTCTCAGTTATTTATATGATAGCCAAGTTAAGAGTGAAACTAAGAGAAACCAACACAGTAATATAAAAATAACTGCAACAGGACTGATTGCAGTTCAGAGGTTTAGTTCGTTATTATGATGGACGGAAGCATGGCAGTGTGGAGACAGACAGGATGCTAGAGCTGGCTGAAGCTTCTGAGACCTCAAAGCCCACCCCTCAGTGACACCCCTCCTCCAACAAAGCCCCAAACTGCAACAAGGCCTCCCCTGCTAATACTATCACTCGTCCTGTCCAAGCATTCAAACACACGGGTCTACGTGGGCCATGCCTATTCAAAGGACAAAACAGGGTCTAAGGAGTGAGAAACGGAGAGTTATTTTTAATAGGTTTGGAGATTCAGAAGAAGTTTCTGATACATGTGGTGTTGATGGTTGTGCAGTAATGTGAGTGTGCTTAATAAATCTGACCACACACATGAAAATAATTATCACTGACAAGTTTTTATGTCACAGATACTTTACTAAGGTGAAAAGGAAAAAAATCCAGAAGGCTGAGCCTTGTGTTAGCATGCAGTCTTTTAGCTTTGAATCCATTTCCCTTACTTAAGAAAGATTAGCTTTTCCATAGTGTTTCATGGTCATAGCTCAGGGAATACCATTATATTATTAATTGTACAATTACACCCTATTTTCTGTATGCACGAACACTAGGTGGTTTATTCGACAATTAGTGGGTTAACTTTCGTTCGCAATTAGCAATGCCGTAACAACCTGCAACCTGCAGAAGTGGCGGCTGAATGTAGGCTCCTGCATGGATGTGGGAGTGTTTAAGAAGCAGAGGGACAATTCAGTTCGACACAAGCACTGCTCTTTAAGAAGGACAACACATGAAGTTCCAGCTTTCTGTGAGGCATAAAACGCTTTCTTAGCAGTAAGTGAGCTTACTAATTGCTAGTCTTCCCAATGATTCCCTTCATTACTAGACTTAGCCTGCCAAGATGCATGGGCATTAAAAGAAAGGAGGAAGTATGTTTTTCAATTTATAAGCCAGTTAATTACCACATATTTACTGAGTTTAAGGATAATATAATATTAAAACTAAAAGCTATTTTTTTCATGTTTGCTTTTAATTTGGGGGTCACAAGTTCTTGCTATGTGGCTGGGGTTGTCCTCCAACTTAGACTCCTTCCACTTCAACCCAAGTTCTGGGATTATAGGCATACACCACCTCCACTGGTTCTAATAGAAACATTTTAATGTAGTTCTTGAGAAAATATACTCCTGTATTTCCTATGGCTTCAGCATCCTTCCTCATCAAAGCAATGTGGAAATGACCCTTCTGGAGAAACTGTGTTCAAATACCCACAGCAACACTGCTAACTACAACACACTAGATCTGTCTATCACAAATATTAAATGCATATATTAAGTGAGGGTAGGGTGACACATGAAACAGTATCTTTCCACCTTCTCATCTGTTACACATGGTTCGTGTTCTGTCTATACAACTTACCAATCTGGGGCCTAGCACATAATGAAAATTCTACAAGCACTTTGAAGAAATCAATGCAATTCAGCTTTGTTCACATAGCAATGATCTCACCACTATCACCAAATATCTAAAAGAAACTATTTAAAAGAGGAAAAGGAAAGCAACAAAACCAAAAATTCTGGCCCAGGGTTTTTTTCTGAAACTGATACTCCAACCAAGTCAGAACATTATGTCTAGAATGTGAGGAAGGGCAGCTTCTTTGAGGACAAGATACAAAGAATAGAGAGCATATAGGATGAAACCAGAGCAGATATACCCACAAGAACATGTCTTCTGAGATCTACTTCCTTCAAGAGCCCACCTCCTAGTTTTTGCTATGTCCTAATAAAATCATAGATTATTAATTCATTAAAAGAGTCATTGAATATCCCAGATCCCTCAGAATTCAATATTCACTATAAATATTATCATAGTCACACCCAGACACACTTCATGAATCTCCTGGATATTTATTAATCCAGTAAGGTAGAAAATCAAAATTAATGAAGGGGACCCTATCTTTGAGTAGTGTAATGTTACTCTGAGTAGTATATGATCTATTACATTTTTACCCAAGCAATTATTGAAATGACCATGTGTTATCCTTAGTGTTTTACAGTTGTAGTAGAAACAACACTGGTTCTAGTTTTAGAAAATGTGTTTAAAATTACTCATCTTTCTTGCTGGTGGGTGGTGGTGGTGTGTGTAGTGTAATATAGCATACTTTGGACGCCTAAGTTCCAGTTTTCTTTCAAATATTTTATATTTTGAGAGGCAATTAGACTTCAACCACATGTGGAGAAAGTAGCAAAAGATATAATTAAAACAGTGAGAAAAATTCAGTGATTCAAAGCAATATAGAAGTTTCTGGTCACTGCAGTGTTCTAGACAGCTTATTTATATCAATCAAGTCTTAATTAACTACTTAAATCAATACATGCTTAAAATGCTGGTCCTAATTACTCTCTAATATCTACTGAGAACTCTTGTGCAACTTCTATCTAAGACTTCCCAGGGATGGAAGTTATCTGAACCTGAACAAGCATTACTTTTTCTATTACAAGTTCAGATACTAAAAAACAGGCCTCTGGGAATGAAGAGTCATCGGTTTACTCACCCTATTACTCAACCCATTGTACATGCATAATAATAGCAAACTATTCACTCAGTACATTCTGATGCCTACTTTTCTACTCAGCGTTATTAAACCTAATTTGAGACTATACTTCACTCTACTTGTGAGAAGCAGAAAATTATCTTTATTGTTTTCATACACTCTGGAGTGCTGGATTAGCTTTATGGGTCTTCCTTTCAATACAGCATGTCCTCTGAGGTATACATGACCATGAACTAGCAGTGATCATCTGTCTGCTAAGATATGAAGGTATGTCTGCCACCAGGAGACCATAAAGAGAGCAGGGTAAAAAAAAAAAAAAAAGGTACTCAGGCCCCTTTTTTTCAATTCTTCAGGACTCCAACGGATTATACTTTGCTTTGTGAAAGTAATGGGATGGAAAAATATTTCAAATGCTTAACTGCTGTTACTGTACGGATAAGGGCTCTTGCTGCTGGAGCAGGCTTTTCTGGGCTCTGGAGTGCAATAGCAATTAGCTATTTACTGGGTAGATGCTTAAGAAAAGCTCACCCTAAAAGTTATAGTAACTATTCCGTACATATAAATCAATAAATTTGATAAATTACATCAATGAAATGAAAGATAAAGTCATGATTGGACTGTGGCTATATATTGATAACTAATAGAAAACTACCTTATGAAGTATTATAAAGGCCTAGGTTGGACCTCAACGCACATACACACACATGCACAAGTATTCACACATACACTATCAAGAATTTATACGCATAAGGAATATATCTCTGTCGTGCCCACCTCGCCAGCAAGGAAGACGCCACAACAGGATTCTTCTGGAGCACGCTTTACTGGGAATACATCATGCTATTCAGCCGTGCAGCTAGCAGTAAAAGGCGGAAGACCCTGAGCTAAGGACTAATGCTGCTTAAATAGGACTTAAGACGGCATGTACTTCCATGATTGGTCCGTATCTCAAATCCTCATTAGCATAGCCCCTGGCGGGCTATGCACATGAGCACATGAGTTGTTTACCACTGCCGTGTCCACGAAGAACTCGGAAACCAGCGCCATCTTGTAATGGCGAATGCCGGCACCTGACATATCTCAATACAATAAATGCACAGTTAACAAACCCATATCTGATAGCACAGTAAATGGAGAAATTTTGAGTTTCCTTCTAAGATTAAGAAAAAGGAAAATATACCCACTTTCACAAATTCTCCTTATTACCTAATGTTCTAGCAAAAGATGTTAGGAAAGAGAAATAAATAAAGAGCATCCACATTGGAAGAGAAGTAAAAGTGTGTTTGCACACAGTATAAAACAGACAACATAAAACAGAAGGAAACAGGGAAAATCTTGACAAGTTTGGATAGAGATTTTTTTTAATCTACACAGGCAACAAAATAAAAAATAGACAATTTAACGTATTTTCTGAACAGGACAAAACCCCAATCAAAAGACTGAAGGGATAATCTATGAAATAAGAGAAAATACTTACAAATCATATATTTTATATAGGAGAATGTAAATACAAACATGTATATAATTCAAAAAGAGAAGAACAAATAGCCCATTTAAGGATAAGCAAAAAACATGAATAGATGTTTCTCAAAAGAAGGCTTACAATTGAATAACACATATATAAAAAATACTCAATATTACAAATCATCAGGGAAACTTAAGTCAAAAACAAAAATGATGAGATATTATTGTATGTTTACTAGAATGGGTAGTTTAGAAATTCTTATGAATTGCCAATGTAAACAAATCCTGGTAGAGCCATTATAGAACTCAATATGAAGGTTACCTTAAAACATTAAGAATAAAATTATCTTATAGCCAGTAATTTCACTTTCTTGCGTAAGTGAGAAAGAAGGTTAGAATCTTGAACAAGAATTGACATTCTTGTGCTTATTGCACTAGTATCAGTAATAGGAAAGACACAGAAGCAACCTAGATGTCTATCACAGATGAATGAGTAAAGGAAATATGCTCGATATACGTAGTAGATACCATTCAGCCTTATAAAGTATAACAAGAAAACTTATGACCTCATGGGTAACCCTGAAGCAAAAAAATGGTCAGTGATCACCAGAAATTAGAGGTGAGGGAAAGGAAGAGACGGTTGCCAAAGGGTGAAAAGCTTCAGTTGCATAGGGTGAATAGGCTCTAGAGATACAGGGCATATTCTTGAGACTTCAATTATCTTGCCTGGTTGAAGTTTGCTTTTAAATTTTAAACTCAAATTTAGATTTTAAATTCAACACACATACACGGTAACTGAATGTAGTAGTTATATTTCTGTTGCTGTGATAAAATACCATGACCAAGAATTCAGAAAGCAGCGATTATTTGGGCTTACATTTCAGAGAGATAAAAGTCCACCGTGGCATGGCATCATGGCAACAGGTCAGGATGGCAGCTAGAGCAGAAAGTGAGGGATCACATCCTTAACCACAAACAAGAAGCAGAGAATAAACTGGCAATGACTCAAGACTTCAAACTTTTAAAGCCTGCTCCCAGTGACATACTTCTTCCTCCAAGACCATCTCCTAAAATTCCCCAAACAGTACCATCAACTGTCTGAGCCTATGAGAGACATTCTCAGTCAAAGCACAAAGCTGATTTGCCAGCTTTTCTTTTCATCAAAACTTTTTTCTCTTGAGGAAATTCCTGTCTCAATCTTGCTATATAGATCATGATTCCTTTTACTTACTGCTATATTCAGCCTTGAGAGCTCCTAAGAAAGACTTTGCTAAGGTGAACATGAAATTTAAAGAGCTGAAATGACTGGCAGTGGGTGCCAGAGGTGTGGGTGAGGAGGCTGGGCTCCTCTAAGTCTAGGCTTCTGTACTACAGGTTACATAATTCCTCAGTATTAATTAAATTGTCTGGAAAGTAAACACTTTCTCTGATTAATAGTGTTCTTCCTACACTGCCTAAGCCAACCCCTAATATTGTTAATGATACTCCACTGTGATTGCAGACAGGAACCTATCAGAGTTGTCCTCTGAGAGGATCCACCCAGAATGGTTCAAAAGAAGATGTTAAGACTCACAGCCAAATAATGGGCAAAGCATAGAAAGTCTAGTGGAAAAGTGGGAGGATGGAAGAGGACGTAGAGGAGACTAGACCTCCACAAGAAGACCAACAGAACCAACAAACCAGGGCCTAGAGGGGCCTATGGAGTCTGAAGCACCAAGAACTACACATGAACTGGACCTAGGCCCACTACATATAGGTAGCCAATGTGCAGTTCAGGCTGCATGTGGGTTCACTAGTAATAGGAGTAGGGTCTATCTCTGACATGGACTCTGTTGCCTCCTTTTTGATCACTTCTACCTGACAGGAATGCCTGTCCTGTCAAGCCACAAGGAAGGAAGACAACTCAGCCCTCATGTGAATAGATGAACTGGGGTGTCTGAGTTGGGGGAGGGGATGTGGGAAAGAGAGTGAAGGGAGGGCAGATGGAGGGGTCTATGACCAGGATGTAAACTGAATAAATAAAGTAAGAAATTTTTAAAAAGAAAAAAATAATATTATTTCTCAATTAGTGTGAGACTGCCATTCCTTTGAACCAAATGTTCCCTTTTATTCTAGGGAAAAAAGGAAAAACTGTTTTCTTTTCTTTAAGATTTATTCAACTGCTCTCACAAAAACCTCTTTAAATTGTTTTTTTAAAGCACAGATCTTAGTGTTAATGATTGTTTCCAAGCTTCTGAAAATCGCTCTAAAAAGACGCTTTTGATGAGGAAGATCAAGGCAAGAGTGTGATCATTTGACTTCACAAACTCATGACTGTATCTTACAAACCCATGAAGATACATCTAGCTTACACAGAGCTGTCCTTTGTTTTCACAAACCCTGATACAATCTTTCTTATATCATGAAAAGAAAACATTATTAGAGTAGTTAAGAAATGTTCTCTACAACCCCAAACCAGATAAGAGTGACATTATAATGTAAAGCCCCAAGTAAGTTCTCTTGCCATGCTCTAATACCTTTTCAACTGGAGTATTTTTTCTTCCCATTTTCTGTCTCCCTTTAAGGATAAAGTCCAAAATGTGATATTAGCCTCAAAGAAGCTTTACACTGCATTTTCTGCATAGAACTATTGGAATCAGCTTAATTGAAAAAGAAATATATTGAGGATCTCTTGTCAGCAAGATCACATTATATTAAACATTCTTTCCAGCCCTTACATATTGTAACAAATGGAAGGCTCTAATAGAGTTTTATTTTTAAGTGCATTTTTACAAGTCTTAAATAATTCTGGAAGTTTTTTTCAATGATAAGAGTGGATTGGTCTGATGTCATTCTCTGACCAAAACAGCAAATTCTAGGCTCAATGAGAAATAGATGACGGGTCAGAAAAACTGTTGGCATCAACATGTGCTTTCATGGGTGAACAGAGCTGCATATACAAGGGCACAGATGCATACACAACCCAAATAGACACATAACAAATAAATAATCTCAAAATTATCTCAAAATCTAGAAAATGAGATTATTGGCAAAAGAAAATATTTGTATGTGAAATAGTGTCAGCAATTATTACAGAAAGGTCAAAATATAAACATAAATACATGCTTATCATTGAATGAGTGAATTCTAACCATGTGCATGTTTTAAAACTAGTTAATGTATTCATTTAAGCCATGTCTTATTTAGAAAGGAAATATTTAGTTAGATATTGTGATGCATAACTCCACATACATTTTTAAAGAATATTATGGGTTAAAGTATAAAGTCAGGACAACATTTTTGTAACCTGAAAAAAAAAGTCCCTGCCACATGACAGTAGAAAGTTATCATACTGTATCTGTGGCAATGTGAAAAATAATATGATCAAAATATACTTCATAAAATTCTCACGGAAAAAATAAAATATGATTAAAATTAACTCAATGAATCAGGAAAAAGTTTTCCTTAAAATATATTCAGGAAAAAGTTTTCCTTAAAATATTTTCAAATGATTAAAATACAAAATATCTTCCTTAAAATACATTCAGATGATATTTTTATTTGAACTATCAACAAACATTTATTGACACCCAGTCAGCTCAATATTGTACTAAATATTTAAAAATGCAACTCTTTAGTACTAAAAAAAAAACCTATTGCTGTCTAAAAATATTTTACCAGAAAAGAAGATAATAAATATTGCATTGCTCACTGCTATTCATGTGTACATTCTACCCACTCCAGTGGATAATGAAGCGGCTGTTAAAGGTTCACTAAAAGATAAAACACTAGTGATCCTGAACCCCAATTTAATTAGGCTCAAGCAGGATTTATTGCAAGTCTAAAGAAACCATCAAGAAGTTTCAAGAAGAGAAGCTCAATAAAGATTAGCTATGCAGTATGTGTAGATATTTAAAACTCCACTGGGTTTTTTGAGCCTGATTTTTTTCAGTTGCCCAAATAACTTTCTCTTTTGAAAACACACACACACACACACACACACACACACACACACACACACCACACACACACACACACACACACACACACCACACACACACACACACACACACACACACACTATATGTGTATGTACCACTTGGTATCTCTTAAGAGCTATTTACTATGTGTTTGTGTGTGTAAACTTCCCTGAACAATAGAGATATTTATTTTTAAGCATAAAATCTGGTTTGTGGTGGGCCAAAAGAGGCGATAAATCAATGCATTTTTGCTATGTATGTGAAAGTTATAACTAGCAGCCCCACAGTGGAGAAGCATGTCTTGCTCAGTGGCACACCATGCCTGGTCTTAATCCTTGCGGACATATATTCAGGATTGTGGGCTTCTGCTCTCTTGAGAAATTACAATTATTTCTTTTGAAGACAGTGCCACTGGATCACATCTCTTGGTATAAGAAAGTGCCTAAATACAAGAGTGCAGCTGCTACTCAGTCAAGAGGCAGGCTTTTCTAGCATGTGTATAGTTGGGTACCGGCAGGAAAACGTGCCTTCTAGAAATGCTGTGCATACAACAGAAAGGTTCACTGGCATTACAGGTGGCAATTTACCCATCAAGGAAGATGCTTGAGAGTTTAACAGCCATCTGTTTGGCTGGTACATATTTCACACCTTTTCTCTAGAGAAAATTGCCATGATTCAACAGGCAATGAGAGTTTACTTAGAGTTTGGAAGGGTCCCAGAAACTTTAGCTGCAATTAATTAAGTAGCTACTCAATGCTTTATAATTCTAGCAGGGTCTGTTGTCATGTCAAAAGTATACTTCAATATTTTTTTGAAAACATAAAACAGTGTACCCTTGAATGTTCATTATAGTCACTGAATAGAACCAGGGGAATTCTTTTTCATTTCACTGTTTGTTTGAACTTTTAACTAACCTATTTTTTTTTCTGCCCTTCTTCCTTGCCATTGCTACAGTGGTATTTGTACAGATGTCCCCATCCATGAGCTGCTGAATAAGGCCCTGATTATTTCAAACAACTTTTGTAATTAACTTTCAGAATGTAAATTGCTATGTTATGTACAGTATCTGTGATTGCAAAAAAATGGCTTCATTTTATAACATTTCAATGTAAGCTTTAATTAGCAAGTCCCAGCCTTGGCGAGAGCTGTCCATGAATGCATGCAAATACGTTGCAAAATATACAAAAGAATGTTTGACAACCCAGAGAACAAGATCAGGGTTTTAGCTCAGTTTGGTTCTGAAAGGCGCTTCTAAATAATAAAATAAAATAAAAACCCCAAAACCTAACATTGTAATTATCCCTGGAGCTACTCCTGCCACTCAGACATAGCATCAGAACTCAACAAGCTGAGGGTCTCAGGCAGATAATCCATACAGGTTCTAGCATACACTAGCGTTTCTGGATTTAAATACTCACTTGTCAAATATTTAAGAAAACACTTGGTATCTCTTAAGAGCTATTTACAGGCAAATGCCAGGGAAATGTTTCCCCAGGAAGCTGGTGCGCTAGGAGATGCCATGCAACAGAGCTGGGGACAAAGAAACAGGCTAATTAAGGACCTGCCAGCCTGCCACAGAGGGAGGCTACACTGGCTGGGAACAGGGATCACACTTACATGTTCCCCCTTTCCTTCTTTTCATAGGTCTTTGTTTGTTTGTTTACTTTTGTAGTCTCCTGCTCTTCACTTCTTTCTGTTTATTGGATGAATTGGAGTAGCTAAATATTTGTTGAGGCTCGGAAACCAATACTGCTTGTGTTGGCTAGTTTTAAGTCAAGTTTGGATAATCGAGAGTCATCTGAGAGGAGGGCCTCTCAAATGAGAACAAGAACACCATTAGATCGCACTGCAGTAACCCTGTAGCTAATTTTCTTAACTAGTGAATGGTGGGAGAGGTCCCAATCCATTGTAGATGATGCCACTCTGGGCTGGTGGTCCTAGCTTTTATAAGAGAGCAGGCTGAGCAAGCCCCAGGGAGCAAGCCAGGAAACAGCACACCTCCATCACCTCTGCATCAGATCCAGACTCCAGGCTCCTGCCCTGCTTGACTCCCTGTCTTAGCTTCAATGACAAACAGTGTTATGGAAGTGAAAGCCATATAAACCCTTTCCTCCCCAAGTTGCTTTTGGCCATAATGTTTCATAACAGCAATATTACCCTAACTAAGACAACTACCAAAGATGGCACTTTGCCAAGTTCAATAATTTGTACTAAAAGGTCTCAGAACAAGTGTCTGTAACCTTCTCTTACCCCTCCTGCTATCTGTTTCTTCCTTTTGACCTAACGTGGAAGAAGCAGCTTTCTTTGAAGTGCCTCTCTGTAACCTTCAGAAAGACATTGCCAAAGAAAACATAACCATCTTCTGTCCCTGCTATGCCCTCACTCATTCATGTCACAGAGGAGGCAGACACCCCACCAAGAGCCCAAATTAGCTTTGTCCCAAGCTATCCTCTGTCCTTTGGACTTATTCATTGAGAGACCAAAGAATTAAAAATCAGTGGGTATTGTTTTAAAGTTTAAAGCACAAGCCTGAACAAAGACCAGCCAATGGAAATATTGCCAGCCAACTATGAGGGGAAAAAGCCAGCCTTAATGCAGTCTTTCCCCACCCACTAGATATATAGTTGCTAGGAAACTGGCCCATATGGCCAGGCCAGAACTATTTGTGGTTTTGGCGCCTTAAGTGGACCAATCATTTCAGAGGTCAATTTCCCTTACCCAATCATGTAACACCAAAGCACGTAAGTCCCTGCTTGCAGTTTTGCCCTTTAAAAACCTTGTTCTCATGGAATACTATTCAGCAATTAAAAAGGAGGAAATCATGAAATTCGCAGGCAAATGGTGGGACCTGGAAATGATCATACTGAGTGAGGTATCCCAAAAGCAGAAAGAAACATATGGTATATACTCACTTATATAAACCTATAGGATAGGAAGTTCAAGCTGAAATCTACACACCTAGAGAGGATATACAAGAAGGAGGA
>CM053763.1:3249441-3311627 GCA_028658305.1 Pachyuromys duprasi
TCTTCTCTGATTTTCTTAAAAATATTTTCTGGTCCTTGGAGCCTGGAGTCTTCTTTTTCATCTATTTCTATTATTCTTAGGTTTCGTCTTTTCATGGCATCCTTGATTTCTTGAATGTTTTGTGTTTGAGACTGTTCTGATTTTAGTTTTTCTTTGCGTGAGGAATCAATTTCAGCAAGTCTATCTTCGGCTCCCGAGATTCTCTCTTCCATCTCTTGTATTCTATTGGTGATGCTTACCTTTGTGGTTCCTGATCTTTTCTTTAGATTCTCCAGTTCCAGGTTTTTCTCTGTTTGGGTTTTCTTTATAGATTCTAATTCTGTTTTCATGCTTTGCACCATTTTCTTCATCTGATTGAAGGTTGCTCCTATTTTTGTATTTGTTTCCTCTCTATATGTTTCTAATTGTTCCTCTACGTGGGTAATTATATTCTTTTGAATTTCTTTGAGAGCTCTGTTCATTTCCTCTTTTTGTTCCTGAATTAACTGGATAACCATAGCTTTAAATTCATTTTCCTATGTTTCTGCTGAATTAAAATAGCCATTAGTGTTCGGTGTTGCTGCTGGTGCCATGGTGTCCTGGTTTTTGTTGGGTGAGTTCTTATGTCGACCTTTCGTCATTGCTTATAAATAATCTTCACTGATTCTTCCTCAGTTCTGACCTTTGGACTGGAACCGTCTTCCTCTGGTGTCTGTAGAATTCTTCAGGAAGATCAGTGGGGACCAGCGGTTTGAGAGTGTGTGTTGTTGCTTCAGTTGTTCCTGGGAAACAGAATCACTGCTGTTTTAGGTCCCACAGTTCAGTCCCTTGGTCTCTCTACTTGTTAGGACTAATTTATGAATAGAGGAGGCTTACAACAGGTTTTATAGGAAAGAGGTTTTTTAGGTGGAAAATAAGAGAGGGAGAGCAGGAAGTGCAGGCCTTAATGGGGAGAAAAGAGAGGGAGGAGAGGAGGAAGGAGGGGTGTCCCATGGAGAGAAAGAAAGAAAGAGAACAAGAGAGCAAGAGAGCAAAAGAGTGAAAGGGTTGTCTCTTTTAAGATCAGGTAACCACTAACCACGCCCCCCAGGTGTGGCCACCTGGCTGGGCGATACAAGATGACATCATAAGTTTGCTAGGTAACCCAGAAGCAAGTTGTTTCAGAATACTAACAGTACCGAAAATGTTGTTCTGCAGCTCAGAAGCAGTGTCCTCCTGGCACCGCCATCTTGTCCCCTGGACATCTGATTTTTGATAAAGAAGCCAGAAATACTCAGTGGAAAAAAAAAAAAAACCACTGTCTTCAACAAATGGTGCTGTCAAACTAGGATATTGCATGTAGAAGAATGCAAACAATCCATGTCTATCACCCTGGCCAAAACTCTACTATAAATGGATAAAGACCTCAACATAAAACCTGATACACTGAACCTAATAAAAGAAGAAAATGTGGAATATCTTAATCTCATTGGCACAGAAGATTTTCTGAACAGGACATTGACAGTGCATGCACTTAAATCAAGACCATATAAATGTAATCTCATGCAACTGGGAAGCTTCTGTAAGGCAAAGACACCATCATTCAGAAAAATGGCTGCCTACATAATAAAAAAAAAATTACCATGTTAACATCCAATAGAGGGCCAATATCCAAAATATACAAAGAACTCAAAAAAACCTATATATCAGGAAAACAAATAACATTATTAAAAATGGACTATGGATATGCACAGAAAATTGTCAATAGAGGAACCCCAAATGACTAAGAAACACTTACTATTTATATCCTTAGCCATCAGGGAAGTGCTTATCAAAACTACTTTGAGATTTGATCTTATACGTGTCAGAATAGCTAAGATCAATAAAATAAGTGGCATCTCATGCTGACAAGGATGTGGATTAAGCAATACTCATCCATTTCGTTTATTATGTATGTTTATTATGGAAATCAGTATAGCAGTTCCTATGGAAGCTCAGAATCAATATACCTCAAGATAAAGGTAAACCACTCTTGGGCATATACTCAAAGAATGCTTCATTCTTCTGCAAAAATACTAGCTCAAACTTGTTCCTTGCATTCTGTCCATAATAATTCTTTCCAAAATTTGAAAACTGTCTAAATGTCCCTCAAAAGAAGAAAGGATAAAGATAATGTGGCACATTTACACAATCGCAAATTACTCAGTGTGGCTCTCCTCTTTACTAGGAGGCTGTTGGCCATGAGCTCATGAAGGCAGGAGGAGCAGAAGGTGAGGCGCTGAGCTTGCAAGGCCAAGAGCATGAGAGAATCAAACACTCTGGAAACCTCTTCAGGGAGCTAGTTCAACTTTAATTCAGGAGAACAAAGGCTATATACCCCTTGGAGAGTTGGGAGGGGGGTGCTCCCAGGTGTATATAATTGGTCGGAACTAGGCATTTCAAGGATGCTTGATTTGTATTAAACAGCATGTTCTTATCATATGAATGAAAACACTACCTAATTATCCTTTAGGTGCAGGAAGGAGAGAGTTAGCAGGGAGCTGTGTCAAAGCTCATATATCAAATGTGGTTAGGGAAATCTATGTCTAAAGACACCCTCCAGATCAATTCAGGCAGAGAGTAGGAGGCCCTGCTGGGGAGAGGGGATCCTGCATCTTAATGCTGAGCCCAGAATGGCTATCTTGACTAGGAGGACTGCTACCTCAAACAGAAGGAGGATCTTTCCAACTACTCAGCTGTTTTTGAAAAAAATGACATCACAACATTTTCAGGCAAATGGGTGAAACTAGAAAAAAAAAATCAGCCGGAGTGATGTATCCCGGACTCAGAAAGACAATTATGGTTAATGCCTTGTTCAGCCACCATCAGAGAAGCTTCTTCCTTCAGCAGATTGGAACTGAAACAGAGATCCATAGCCAGATATTACACAGAGAGTAAGAGATCTTGGAACATGCAACATCAGATGGGGTGTCTGTTAGAATCCATAAGCAGGCACTTCTACAGCCAGCCTTAGGGGCCCTGACAAACAGCTACCCCAAGACCACCTGCTGATCACCTGGAACCACCTGAGCATGCTCTGGGTCACCTTATAAGAACTCATAGAGCTCCTCCTTCTCTCTCTCTCTTTCACCTCCTCCGGAGACTGTCTCTGCGACCCCTTCCCCCTTTCCTTTTCCTAATAAACCTCCCACGTGAACCAGCCATGCAACCCTTATTCTGCACGATTTCTAACAGTGTCTCCATCAAATCCCTTCCCTCAGAGCTCAGGGAAACCACAGAAGGGGATGATGAACACGAAGAAAATAATGCCCTCTCAAGCAACAAGATCAAAGCTCTCATGTACTGACAAAAGTTGAAGCGGAAGGCACAGGGCCAGCACTGGCCTGTACCAGGTCCTCTGAGCATATATTATTGTTTCCAGCTTTGTGTTTTTATAGGACTCCTGAGTAGGTCTCTGACTCTTGTGCCTTCTCTTGAGCTCTTTTTCTTCTGTTCATTTGTCATGTCCAACTTTGATGTGATAGTTTTTGTTTTATCTCATTATATTTTATTTTGTTATATTTTATTATTTTCTCTCAGATTTTTTTTAATGAGAGACAGAAAGGTAGTAGATCTGGATAAGAGGGGAAATGGGGAGGACCTCGGAGGAATAGAGGGAGGGAAAACTGTAATGGGGATATATTATGTGAGAAAAGAATCTATTTTTAATAAAATTAAAAGAAAAAAAATGTTACCAAGGCATCTACTTGGAAAATACTCTGTGGGTACTTAGATGCCAATATACTTAAAGATGTGTTTTTACATTTAGAAAACTGTTACAACACAAGATTTTGCTAATCTATGCTGATCCTTTCTCTCACATTGCCCTTTGAAGTCCTCTAGTGGTAAATCAGATAGCTGGTGGTTTACCTCTGCAGCATTCTCCATTTCCAATTAATCATAAGAGGTGCTGGAGCCCCAAAATAAAGATGAAATGTAAAGTGATTTTTGGTGAAGTTTGGACACAAACAAATACTAAATTTCCATGCCATGGGTCTTATCCTTTGAATGATGAATTAATCAGCATATAAGCATTGCTAAAGTGAATTTAATCCTTACCAAGAAATTTTTGAATAGCATAAAACATGAGCTGCTAACACAGAATGGAAAATGAGTTAAGGAAAGACAGTGGGAAACGAGAAGCTGAGATAAGGTGTTAGAATAAATTATCAATTCTCTCTGTTAGTTATCTTTATTTGGTGGTTTTAAATTAATTGTGCTGAGCTAAATGCAAATGTAAAATTAGCATTAAAAGGAGAACATGAGATCTAAAATGAGTAAATATTTACTAAATACTCAACATTTGATGTTACAAGACAAAGCCCCAAGCACAGAGAGGATCTCAAATGCTTACAAAACAATACTTGAAAGTATTTCAACCAGGAACCTTTTTGCTAGAGAGATGACTCAGGGGTTAAGTGCACATAGCTTCTTCAGAGTTCAGTTCCTAGTATCCATAACCACCTGTAACTCCAGCCCCAGGGGGTAACCTCATCTGGCCTCTGGGGCACCTGCACTCACGTACAGTTACTCCCACACAGAAACTCATATACATTCTCACACACAGTTAAAATATCTTCTTTTTTTTTTTAAAGAAACATATTTATACATTCTGTGGGATAGCTTAATTTTTAATTAATTTATTTTTTATTAATTACAGTTTATTTACTTTGTATCCTACATGTAGCTCCCTCCCTCTTCCCCTCCCAATCTCACCTTCCCTCCCTCTTCTTTACCTATCCCCCTCCCCCAGTCCACTGACAGGGGAGGTCCTCCTCCCCTTCCATCTGATCCTAGTCTATCAGGTCTCACCAGGACTGGCTGCATTGTCTTCCTCTGTGACCTGGCAAGTCTTCCCCCTCAGGGGGAGGTGATCAAAGAGCCAGCCACTGAGTTCATGTCAGAGATAGCCCCTGTTCCCCTTACTAGGGAACCCACTTGGACACTGAGCTGCCATGGGCTACATCTGTGCAGGAATTCTAGGTTATCTCCATGCATGATCCCTGGTTGGAGTATCAGTCTCAGAAAAGATCCCTGTACCTATCCCTGTAACTATTTTTTTTGATAGTTTAATTTTTTAAACCTTGTATACTTATATATACATCTATACACCTCACTATCACCTACAAAATAGTTTAAAAGTACAAATTTCTGTGGGTACTTAAGACATGTACAAAAAAAAAGGCAGTAGTCACTATGTGAACTCAGTTCTGTGGTACAAACAAAAATCCTACTGGGTTCTGAGAACACACCTCTTCTGTCTTTGATCTGAAAAGTCTTTTAAAGAGTCACTGCTATTTGAATCTGGCTTCAAAGAACAAATAGGATTTCAATAAAGACAGTGATGAATATTTCAGATTCCAGAAGCAGCTTGCTGACAGAATCAAGGTCGGCAAACCTTGGATGCAGGCAAGCAATACCTTCTGTGGACCGTGGCTGACTAATTTAGTGGGTGGTTAGGAGCTCATCACTGTGGCTTTCATACATGCTGAATTCCTACAGAGAAAATGATGATATCAGAAGTTAGTCCTGAAGGTGGGTTTATATACTCAGATAGACCTGCGATTGACTCCAGCAAAAAGCTGATTAAACAGAATCTTTCGTTTTTCTTCTCAAATGAGGTAAGTAATCAATTCCTAAGAAACTTAAGTGAGACAAATGTCACATGTCCACCCACAGTATTCAAGTGTTTTGTTTGTTGGTTGGTTTTGCCATTGTAAAGAAATAGGACATCAAAATATTTGAATATCAATAAAAATGTTTTCTAGAAAATTTGCTTTGTGTCAAGCACTAGACAGTGATAGTCCACGAGAGATTAGGGTAACAAATCCCTCATAGTCACAGACTTAGAACCAGGACTGATTAGTAACCAAAGGCAGCATGAGGACTATGGAGGTATGGCCCACAGGTCACCTACTGCAGCACCACTCTCTGGCTGTGTGACAGTCAATAGTCAGGTCTTCATATCCAGTTCTTCTTCATGTGTGAAATGGAGATGCTGTCTCACAAAGGCAAGTCATTTCTCCAATAAAACCCATTTATAAAAGAAGAACAGTGGACCACACTTGCCTCCCCCAGTTCTTCTGTCTAGTTTGATCACTTCTTCTGGTATAACCAACTAACTACAAGTTTTGCAATATCTGGAAAATCATTTCACCAACCTCTAATGCACACTTCTCTTTCCTATTATGTTAGTCCAGTTACAAAACATTATTGTGAGTATAAAATTAAATGATGTGTGTAGATGTGCACTGTAAGTTCAAATTACATAAGTTTTGATTTTATAGTATAAAATATAGAAACTATGACTTACTTTAACAGAAGTGAGGGGATGTCCATTTCTATGGGAAAGCATTAGTCCTAGAATTTTACCTTAGAATTTGCCATTTCAATAAGTATTTCCTTTCTAAAATTTGCATGAATTTAAAAGTAGCTTCCAAGCCTCCAAGAAGGTTCTAGTGTGGTTCAGTGGTAAAGGGCCTGTCTAACATGAGAATTTACCAACATGCTCAGACTCTGGGTTTTTATTCGCAGAAACAGATAACTAAATAAACAACAACCCTAACCCTATTTATTTATTTCTGACCTCTGATATCAGGCCTGCTTTTCCTGCTGTGACTACTTTGGGGCATTATACTCTGCAACTAAGGAGATAAAAGCAGAGGTCATTGACATGAAGTTAGTGAAAAACAAATGAATAAATAAAAGAGGTAAGAAGTAGGAGACACTTCCCTATTTTGATTAGTGAGGCAGTGACTTGGCCTATTCTTTTAACAAATGTTCATTGAACATTCACTGTAAGCCAAGCACAGCGATGCATTGAAGATACAGAGATGAATAAGATGCAGCTCATGGTCCGTGTAAATAGGGCAGCCACAATGTGCTGAACTGTTCAAGAAGATGAAACTTGTCTACTTGCACAGTTCAATAGGCAAGATACCTTTGAGCTGGACATTTACAGATGTGACCAAGTGGAAAACTAATATATGTACAAAGGCCCAGCCCTGGAAGGTGCCATAAGACAGGACATGTTTCACACGCTGCACTTGTCTGTGTGTAGCCTTTCTAGCTTTCATCACATCCACATGCTATGATCCAATAGCTACTTCACAGTTTTCACCAAATCACATCACTGTTCTGAGCTTAAGTAAGTCTATTTAAAAAGGAAAATTCAATTTACTGCACTAATCAATAGTTTTTTTATCTTTTAAAATGAATTCATAATTACATAAATACAAGTAATGAATAAAAACATCAGTTCTTATACTATTGAAAATTCATTTCTTTGGGGTCTATGTAAATGTTTAATATAAAGTCTTTATCAAGCAAAAGCGTGTTATCAGAGCAAAAATAAACACCTGGCTTTTCTCCAGTGATGTGCATTTTTACATTTTGCACAACAGTAGTTGTGAGAGCAGCAGATCAAGTGCTGGCTGCCAGCTACCTAGCAGAGTTGCAGAATGTTTATTCTAGATCAGTGGTTTTCAACCTGTGTTGTGACCCCTTTGGCAACAGTTTATCTCCAGAAATATTTACATTATGATTTATAACAGTAGTAAAATTACAGTTATGAAATAGCAACAAAAATGATTTTAGGGCTGGGGGGAACTGCATTAAAGGGTGGCAGCATTAGGAAGGTTGAGAATCATTGCCCTAGATGAACTCTCAGCAACCATGCAACCTAATTACCATCATTTTACTAAGGGCTAGGGAGAAAATATTTTGCCCAAGGTGGCAAACATAAATCTAGAATTGGACATTTGTGCCTTCAAATGTACTGTTCCTTTCTGCATCATAGAAATAGTAGATTTCTCTTTCAATACTTAATGATTTTGATAAGTAAATTCATAGGTCTCAGATTCTAGCCTGAGTCATCTAGAAACTTGCTCGGGAAAAACAAAACAAAACAAAAACTGGCTCAATATGCCCTGTCCTCTGGAAATGATATTAATAATTTTAAATAACACTAATGAAATTTCTAATTTCAGTCTACTGACTGAAGACTTCTCTAAGGTGAATAATGGGGCTTCTAAATAAGCATTATGGAGACAATATGGGCTCATAAGAGCCATGTAGTGAAAAAAATGCCACAAAACAAGAAAGAATTAAATGAATATAGAAATAAAGTAAAGAATTCCACCTCTCCCTTCCCCAAGCATAAATAAAGGGAGACCACTCATAGAAAGGTGACGATGAATCTTTCAGGAAAAGAAAATTCAAGGATAAACAGGTATTAAATTACCTGAGCAGAGACAGCAGAAATGAAAGAGTCTGCAGGCTGAGCTGTGGAGAAAACAAACACAGAAAGTGGAGATTGAGGACATAGGCTGGGAGCTTAGCTTCCTGGTGAAAGAGAGCAGAAGGACTCATGTCGGGCCTAGATACCGACTAAGAAGGCACTGTGGACACCCTTCTCCCTACAGGACCAGACTAATACCACTCCTGGATGATCAAATCAGTAAACTTCTCTGGATTTGAGATTCCAGTAATAGCTGAAGGCTATGCGCACATACAACTTAAATGAAATTGTGTATGGCAATCCAGGGAGCCTTACATCCTGTGCCCCCCCCCACCCCCGACAACCCAGGCAAGTGATAAGGGGACCTTTGTAAAGGTTAGAAAAGAGGATCTATAAATGTTGACACTGAATGTCCCTTACTCAACAGGTCCTCCCATGACCTGACTTGCACTGCCTCAGCCAAATCTTCCTCCCACCCAGCCTGGCCTTTACTTAGGTCCATTTCAAACATTCATAGACAATGGACTGTCAAACGTTTTAAAGAATGTGTTACTGTAAAATGTTGGGCTGGTTTTTAAAACTCTACTTTATTTGGAGTGTTTAGGCCCCAATCTCCCTTCCAACTATCCAACCCTACATAGAAGAGAGATAATTAGGTAGGAGAGAACCCCTTTTCTTCTACTTAGGATCAATGGGTCTTTTAGGACTCTAGACCAATCTCCATCAACAGCAGAAGCAGTCAGCAGTCTTCTTCAATCCACTTTGCCCTAAGCTGTCTCTCCCCTCTGTCCACTGCAAACTACCATACCATCCATCTCTGGGGTCTCTCTAAATTGCTGCTCGCCACATGCCAACACCAAATGCCACACTACTCTTTCTTGGCTTTCATATTTATATTCTCAGTGCCTTAGGCCACACCCCTTTCTGTGGAGCATGTGGAAGGCCATTACCAGCTGGCAAAAGCCACACCCTGCACAAGACAATTAACAGGTGTGGAAAAACTATAGCCCAACTGAAATCCTACACATGGGATTAAAAAAAAAGTAACATAACTGAGTTTACAAAGAAACCAAACTTTCCCTTATAGGAAAGGATACTGACAAAAATAGAGAAAAAAATTAAAGTAGATGAAGAGACAGAGACACTGGAAAATATTAACTTAAACTGTGATTAGGTAATTTTTAAGAGAATATGGCTGTGTTCCTTAAGCAAGAATAGATTACTAGAAAAAGAAAAACAAGGGTAATTTAAAGGTCACTTAAAGACTGGTTATCATAGTGAGGCTAGATAATCAAAAATTCACCATTCTTGTGATAAAGAACAAAGTCAAGTCTACACTGTAACACACACTGAGAACCTGTCTCAAAATATTTTTAAGTGGATCAGAGTAAATGTACATCAGTAGAAAAATGTGTGCAAAGCTCTAGTAGAAAGAAAAAATATTTAAAAACATAAAATAAGAGTAGAAAAATGTTTCTTTTCTTAACCCTAGATTCATTAGTCTTCTAACTCTTTTCTTGGAGAAGTAGCCAACTGACATTCTTCATTCTTTTTCTATTTTTAAAACGTTATATCACTGTATCACTAGTATGTCTATGTTAATAACTCTTTTCTGTTTTACACATTATTTATTGATTTTATTCTATGAAAAAAGAAGTTAAAACTCTAGCACATTGTTTCCTCCAACCCACTTAACCTAAGAGTATCATTCTTCAGTTAATTAACTAATAGTTAATTAGTAATAGTTATAGTATGATGTTCAGTTAATTAACTAATAGTTTTATTGTTATGACTGTGCATCATTCATTATAGGGCAAAGTGTAATATTATCACTATTTTTCTATTCTTGTAAAACTGTTTGCTTTTCTCAGATCACAGGTTGATTCTTAATCTTTTGTTTTATAGTTGGTCTTTACTTTCAAATAATCTTTCAAATACTTTGTTAATGGAGAGCTGAAAATTGAATTTAGTACCACACACATTCTCCCAACAACCACCACCTTTCTTGATAGTTTCTATTTCAGTTCTGATGCTGTCATATTTTCTTCATCCCATAGTTGAGGCTTGTCCTAGAAGATAAGCTCAATTGCAACACTTTGTTCCCTACCCTTTTTTGTTCTAATCACAGGCTACCTTGGTTTTCAGATAACTCAGGTTTTTACCCTGTTCAATTCAGGCTCATTTGTTCTTGGCTGAAGTTTGTTATCATGCTATAGTAAGAACATAAGGTCAAAGTCAATCAGACTCACACTTAAAATCTAACCTGGTACTTTTCAAGGGTGTGGTCTCATGTCAGGACAACATCCTAGCTCTTCCTTTAGTACTGTATAGCAAAGAACGTGGGAGATGCCTCTTTATGAAATACTCATTTATTTACTGGATACATATAAAGGCCCTGGGCACTAGTCTAAGCTCTTTGCAAGTATTTTCTCCTTTAATCCTTACCGCAGCCTTAATAAGCCTGTAGATATATGAAGATACAGAGGAAGAGTGAGTAACACGCAAAAGGTCACCGGTGACCAAGGAGGAGAAACTGCAGCCACATTCATATTTCAAGCTACTACAGGGCTCATATCCTTTGTAAAGTGATACCCACCCCATAGAAAATAAATCTTGCTGCTTCATGCATTCAGTCCCATGTCAGGGTATCTCTGTAAAGCATGGCCAGTCTAATGAGACACTGTTAAAGAACTCATCAGCATGAACTATCTTTCAGACATAGCTGGAAGGCAGTCAGGCAGAGCAGTCAGTATTCCACCAAGCAGATGCAGCCCCACAGGGTGGCTTGAACGAGCCTTCTCCACTGCATTATTTCATTAACTAATACACCCATTCTGGAAAATAATCACCTTTCACTCCCAGAAGCCCTGAGTTGCAGCATCCTAGACAAGTCTAGTTTATTATTAGCTTACAAAGTTATCTTAACGTCTCTCATTGAACTGCTGATGGGATTAAGTAAGAATGTGGGTCCCCAGTTTGTTGGTCATCTGAATCACTTGGGAGGCACTTTAAGCAGTAGAAAAAAACAACAAATTTGATCAACATACATATATACATGCCTCTCCCTGCAAGGCCTTTTATCTAAGGGCTTAGATTAAACACATCCAAAAGGGCAGTGTACTATATTTTTCAACTCCATGGCTGGTAGGGAACCTCTGCTCAAAAGCATAGAGCTCAATTATCATTGAGGAAATGTCAGCTCTCTTTTCTCCTTGTCTTGTTTCCTTTTGGGACACTGTAGGTCAGCTACCATTATTCTTCATTTTATTTCTTTTCATTTTAAGGACATCTATCCAAATGTTAGCTTGTATGCTCCTCATTTGAATCATCTCTATCCACCCCACCAAAAAAGACAAACCTTCTTCTCTGTGGATATTTCATTAACCTATGATATTTGCTTTTTAAGTGGATTTTTCATAGAACTTTTTCTTTCTGTCAGTTTTCCATACTAATTCCCATGGAAATAGCTTAAATTCTCATTTTCTTTACTGTTAGTATAACCCTTTACATCTGTCCCCATGATCTCCAAGTTTTCCTGGTCTCCTTGTATCTAAGTTGTCTGTCCTCTGGACTAATACAAGAAGAATTAAAGGGATCAATGTTATGACCTCACTTAGTTATAAGACTGCCCAGACATACTCAGATTGGAGGATTAGGACTTTAGCATGTGAAGTGTGGTAGAGGTGGGTGACACAATTTAGTGTACAACACTCAGAAAGCCATTAGGAAATAAAATCTGTTTGCCTTCCTCATCTCTCTCCCTCTGTCTCTTATAGATGATACATGTGAACACATGTATATAAGCACACTAAATACATGTCGACATCTCTATGTACTTCACAAAAGTACAGATAGCCTTGCCATAGCATTCTGTTGCTTTGAATCTATGCATTTATGCTCTTCATAACGCATTATTAGCAGCTGATACTGCTGACTGGTATTGCCAATGATCTATGTTTCCTATGTGGAAATTGAGATAGACAGCCACAGCAACAACTACGGCATCACAGAGGCAGAATCAAGTCCCCTTCCTATCTAATTCCCTCCTGCCTTTCTTCCTTTCTTCATAGTTTCAGCTTTGAAGCAGGAAGCAAGAAAACTGAAGATAATAATATGAAGGTTTGTAAGATCACGCATGGAGAAGGGACCAGAGCAAAGGTCGGAAAGATACCATTATCCAGAGATTGGTAACTTGTATTTAAGACTAAAGACAGGCCTGAGCAAATTAGGCAGAGAAAGAGATTGATATTGAACTGAGTTAAGAAGAACTAAGGGCCTTCCATCAAACTGTTAGGAAGTGTGAACTTAATGACCTCAAAGGGAGAGTTGTTTGCTACTCTGCAAGTGACTGGGGATTACGTGTTAGAAGCAACCCTTCCAGTATGAAAAAAGCAGGATCTTGATGAACTCCACACTGATCGAAAGTCAGTGAGACAATGAAGTGAGGAGACTGCTATGCTCTGTGGGCTGGTATTTTCTCTTCTTCCTAGGAGCATCAGGAGAGGGAAATCTGTCTTAAAAATCATAGTGTTGATCCAATTATATAATTATGGTACTTTGAAATGGTTATGGGTTTTCATAGCTTTCAGAACTATTCAGGTGGAGTGCTCCTACGGTACAAAATGTTTGCATAGCCCAGAGTTTGTGGAACTATTGTGATAGCTAGAGTTGTCATGTTATTTATTATTATTATTATTATTTTAATCCAAGGACAAATGGCATGACAGAAAACATGGATTATGGCTAGAAGAACAAGATGCAGAAGGTATGGACCCAGATGAACTAATTTTTGTTGTAAAGATTCTACAGAACAACCACCTACAGGTCAACATAAACAGCACCACATAAAAACATGCTGTGACTCTGTGTGGATCACCTCCTGCCCAGCCTAGCAAACTTCTACTTACTTTTCATTTCATTATATCCCAGGATATGGCATAATAAACTATGTCCTGACCTCTTCAGGCACCCCATGTTTTTCTCTATTCTACTATACCATTTCAACAGGATCAACAAAGTGTCAGGTTTACCATGGTGTATTTAAATTAGTTGGTTACATTTCTCTCCCAATCGTGTTTTGTGGTTCTCCCAGTGAGTTACTCTTTGACACCCTTTTGGGGCAGTTCAGCAACAGAAATATGTAAACTTACAGAAGATCGATAGTGAAGAATGAACATGAACAGCCCCGAGTGTTGTAATGATGCACAGCAGATCTACCCAAGGCTCCCCTACTCAAAAATCTGCCCCTACCACTGATGTTCAAGTTGTGTGGTAAAGATAGAGATTTGTCAAGGCTCCCAGTTTCCTGTCATTGTGCTATATTTCTATTTTGTGAAGGTTAGGAAATAGATGAGGATTTATTAGCTTTGTAGCCTTTGGCAACTCACTAGCTCTCTAAGCATCTCTGCCATTGGTGAGATGGGGATGGTAATTGCTCTCATGTTTTAAGTAAATGGGACAATAAACAAATAAGCATATTACTCAATATTGAATAAATTTCTACTGCTGTGTTGGTTGTTGTGACTGTTTACCTTGACTTCCACATAGGAAACATTAATCATTAGCAATACCAATAAATAATATCAGTTGCTAATCATGCATTATGAAGAACAGAAACTCATAGATTCAGAGCAACAAAGCATTATGGCAAGGCTATCTGTATGCATGTGGGGTACACAGGGATGTCACCATTTACACAGTGTGCTTATGTACATGTGCATATATATATATAAAAGAAAGAAGGAGGGAGATGAGGAAGATGAACAGGTTTCACTTCATAATGCACGTTAAAAAGAATAATGGCTTTCTGAGTGCTGTACAATAAATTGTGTCCACCACCCCCCCTCACCAAATTTCACATGATTTCCTCTCAGTCTTCCAATGTGAGTGAATCTGCACAGTCTTACAACTAACTGAGATCATAATGCTGGTCCCCTTAATTCAACAGGACTGTGTCCTTATAAAAAGAGGAGAGAGACCAGTAAATACAGAAAATCTTAGGACACTTCAAGAAGAGAGCCAACTATAAACCAAAATAGGGGTCCCATTAGAGAGCATTCCTGCCCACACGTCTCAAACCCCAGCATCCAGAACTATCAGAAAATACACTCACTGCTTAGGTACCTTCCTTGGGTGTTCTGCTCACCAGCCATAGCAAGCTAACATACTTAGCATCTTGTTTGTCACAAGCTTTCTGCATCTCCAAAAGCAGAACTGGAAGAATGACAGTGTGATCTTCTAGTCTCCTAATTAGGTGTATTCTAATGCTTCCTAGGTTTGCACACACCGTCCTGCATCCCAGAACCCAGAAGGAAGCCTACATATCATTGTCCTTCTCTTTATTTACCTGAAGAGCAAATGTTTATGTCAGAAGCCTCTTATCTGTTTATGAAACTTCTTTCTACGGATACATAAGTAGCAAATGTATCCCCATGTTTCCAACACAAAGGAGTCCACCTCTAACATGTACACATTTGGATTAGAGCCCAGCTTCCTTCAATGTCACCAAGATGACATATATGAGAAAATCACAAGGCTTGGCTGAACGCTTGGGCAGAAATTAAGCAAATCACATGTTCAAACAAGAAATAAGCCAAAACCACTTGCATAGAATAGAAAAAAAAAAAACCATCAGGTGCCTAGACAGAAGTGCTTAAGTTTCCTAGTGAAATCTTCAGCATTATCCTTTTAATGCTGGATTTAAACAATTCACAGATATACTGTTTGTTTTTATTTCCTTTTCAGCAAGATCAGATTTTACTTTCTCCCTTACCCTTGGAAAAAGCATCTGTCTGGGATTTCTTAAGTTCCCAAGGCTAGCACCAGAGTCTGAAATTAGCTGATGCATAGGAGGGATCTCCATGTGCTTGCCCCTCTGCCCCCTAACTACCTCGGGGCTATTGAGGTTACTGCTGACTATGCTGACAGGAAGAACACAGAGTGTCCAATTCTGCTTTACTCCAGGACCAAGGGAAAACATGTACAGAAGTGGGATCTAATCCACCTGCTCCTTCCTATCTGTTTTTGTTTGGTTTGGTTTTCACAGAAATCTTTTTCCCCCAAAACTCTGAGTTTCTAAAAGCCCAGGAAAACATGTCTTCATGGTTTTATCATTTTTTAATGCTTCGCAGGACTCAGATTACCTAATTAGTTTTTTCTTTGCTATGATGATGTAAATAAATAGACATGAGTAAGATTTTACTTGTTGCCTACTTTTAGTTCATGCAAAATTGTTTTCTTTATTTTTCACTTTATTATATGTACAACAAAGACACAAAGAAAGCACCATTTTTCTACTGATTTTATATTCCTGAGTATTTGTCAAGGGGAAAGGAAGGAAATGATAACACCTTTCAGAATTTATGATTATTGAGCTCAAACTCAAAACTTTTTATTCCCGGTCTCTACATGCTGTTCTTAAAAGACAAAAACAGAGATAAGCCAATTAGTCATTTTTTTTTCTCAAGAGCATATCCAAATTCTTGACAAAACAACTTTAGAAAGAAAAGTTTTATTCTGGCTCAAGACTTCAAAGGACACAGTCCATGCTCGCCTGGCCCATGTAGTTGACAGAATGTCAAAGCAGCAGGAGCATGTGTTCCTGGTACATGGGAAGGAGAAAGCAATAGGCTAGAAATGGGACCAGGGTGAGAAATAGCCTCACAGACACTTACCAAGTGACCTGCTTCCTCCAACTCTCTCCGCACCTGTCACCACTTGAAGTAATGCCATCATATTATGAATTCATGAAGTGATTAAAACACTAGATCCCCAAGATCTAGCCTTCTCTGGAAACAACATCAACAGTTATACTCACAGGTTAACCTCACCTGAGACTTTTTTCTTTTTAATTCATCAAATTGACACTCTAGTTAACCTCGCAAGGGCATCTGACACACTGTAGAAAAATTAAATATTTTAACTCATCATTGATTCCATAAAGTTTCCAAGACTCCAAAAAGAAAAATTGTCACATTCAAGGTTGGCTATTGAGGAACATTATTCTAATTGGCAAAAGTGGATAACTTTCAAAATACTGCAATGAGAACTGCAATAATTTTATCTACTTATAAATTTTATAAAGAGTAGTTTTTAATTCTCTTTTTAAAATGTTTTATTTGCAGAGAATTCCATACCCATCCATGCACAATGGATTTCAGTAATATCTACATTTCTTCCATATACCCCAATTTTATCTTTCTATGATTTTGACGACTTACTGAGTCCAATATGAACCATCTGTATTTACATAGATGTAGGACCATCCACTGAAGAATAGGAACCTTGAAGAGGCTACATCCCTGAATAAAACTGACTCTCTTTCCCCCAGCATCCTTCAATCGTTTTAGTTTTCAGTAGAATGTAGGGTCCTATGAGCCATTTCCCATCCATGTTGAAATGTTGATTAGTAGGCCTTTGCCCTGGTCTCTGTGAGTACATGAGCATAGTGTCATGTTATGTCTGGAAGACACTACTTTAACTCATCACCAACCACTGGCTCTTGCAGTCTTTCTGCCCTCTCCTCTGCAATGTTCTCTGCACCTCAGAAGGAGAGAGACATATGTATATCTTACTGTAGGTGAGCACATCACAGTCCCTTATTCTAAGTACTCTAAGTAGTGAGTCTCTGTGTTAACTGTGTCCACTGCAATAAGGGGCATTTCTGGGGAAAGTTGACAGCTGTGCTAATCTACAGGTATAGGGAAAGCATTTAGAAGGCAGATTGATGCTGTGTTTACTTAGAAAAATAACAGTATTAAGTTCTCCTCAAGGGCACAGAACTCTTAATGTTTAATTAGGAGTGGATAGAGGACCGATACTTTGATAAACCATAGTAACACAATACGAACACAAAATTGTTTCCAAACAAAGAAATGTATAAAGCAGAATTTGAACTTAGAAATAAAAATAATGAAAAGATCCATGGCTGGCACATGTCAGAGGTAAGTGACTATGAAGATTCCTAAGATGATGGCAGTGATATTGAGAAGCCAGTCCACTGACAACCTTGGAAAGGTTTAAGGTTTTGTTTTCAGTCTTCGAACTAAAAACTGATCGATGCAATAACATTAAAGTCAAAAGGAGTAGGACAACTAAAACCACCTACCTACCTTGGTTTTCTCCATAAGAAATAGAGAAAGAAAAGTTTCATGAATTTTGAAATGTGGGCTTTCCTTTTCATATCTTTTGTGTTTCGTAAGTTGTTTCCCTCACTGAGATGCAAAAGGCATGGGAGGTGTGGCCTGCTCAGTGAACACAGGGCACTCAGGCAGCCTATGTTACATAGTACAGAACTGACTTGACTAGGCAGGGAGAGGATGGCACAGTTGGCTGCTACTACCATGCAAGCAAGCATCTTCAAATACATAGAAATTTCCTGTTGTTTTTTATGTCAAGAATATGCCATCAACTATTACATCTAGATATAAGTTTAACAAGATTTCAAGAAACAAGAAAAATACAAAAATCAATAGTATTTCTATGTGCTTGCAAGAAACGATGTAAAAATAAAATGTTTTAATTCATGTATAATAACATAAAAAATAAAATACATTATCATAAATTAAATTAAAGCAGTGCTCAAACCACCATGAACGATATTTGAAAAGAAACAAACAAGAGTTCATGGATTAAGAAAATTAATATTGATAAATGGGAATATTCCCCACTGGTCTGCAAATTAAGTTTGATTTTTATTAGAAGTGTAGCTGTACCTACCTAAACATATTAAATAAAAATAAAATGACAAGTGAGGAAGAAAGGAGAAAAAAAGAGAAGAGAAGAAAAAGAAGAGAAAAGAGGAGAGGAGAAAATTTGCAAGTTGACTCTAAACTCCATATGGAGTTATAGGGAGATAGGAATATAAAAATGATCTTGGAAAACTAGAACAAAATAGGAGAATTTGTGCTTCTCACTTTCTGTATTTAACAAAGCCACAGTAATCAAACAGCACATTACTTCTGCATGTAAACAGATCATCAGAATAAAACTATAGGTCAAGCAGCAAAGTCATATATTATTGCCAAGCTGTCTTCAACAAAAGTGAGATGTTACAATCAAAGAACAGCCCTTTCAGTAAATGATTCTTGAATAGATGGACGCCGTGAGGAAGAATAAAGTCAGAGCATTTTCTTACATTGCTCAGTTATAAAAAGAAAGAAAAGAAAACTCAAAGTCTATCCAAGACTCAAATGTAATTGTGAATGATATGAGAGTGAAAGTGCTCTCACACACAATGGAGAAATCCTTTTTAAGCCTTAAATATAATAAGCAATGCAAGCCCATAATAGATAAATAGCTCACAACTGAAGACTAAACAGGAAATAAAACTTTTTAAAAGGGGAATACGCTCTAAACAGGCATTTCTGAATTGAAGATACAAAAACACCCAAGAACTCTGTGGGTAAGAGCTATAACAGCATGGGGACATAAGTTCAAATCCCCAGCACCCACATTGAAGTCAAGTGTGGCCTAGCACACACCTGTGACCACCTTGCTGTGATTACAGGAGGATCACTGGGTATTGATGGATGCCAGCCTAACACCAGGTTCAATGAGAGGCCCTGTCTCAGAAAAATAAGGCAGAGAGAGATAGAAGGTAACTAATGTCTAATGTCCTGTAGTTGTTGTGCACAAAGGCACACACAGATACATATAGAAATATACAAAAATAAAAAATTCTTGAAATGGTCAAGAAGCATATAATAAGGTTCTGGAAACTATCACTCATCAAGGGGACGTCAATGAGAGAACACTGTGCACTCGCAAGATGATGAGACTCAACAGAAAATATCAAGAATACAGAAGGATCAAAGCCTTCATGTACTGTAGAGGCAATGACAGGCATGGTGCCTGCTCCACAGAACGACCTTGAAAAGCCTCAGACGCTTTACTTCAGAGTGACTTAACCGAGCCAGCCTTCCAACCTCCTGCTGTGCAACATGGAGAAATGAAAAGTTGTATGCACACCAAAGCTGAACATTATTATATAAAGTGGTATTTAAGACAGCCAGAAAGTGTGAAAACCAAAATACCCCTCAAGTGACAAATGGGGGAAAGGAGGTCACAGTGCTGGAGTGAGGTTTCTATACAACATGGTGCAAAGTCCAGAACTCACTGTGATGGTTGCAAATGTCTAAGACTGTATAAAGAAGCGCACCTCAATAAAACATTTTCAAATGTATCCACCCAAATCAGTTATCTGAAAAGAAAAAATGAACTATTAAATCTGACACATTTTCACCTAATTCTTCACTGCTCTGGTCAGAATTGCAACAGTTATTCTGATAATACACAGCACATGAGAAAGCCTCTTCGTATCTTCAGAACTTTGGGAGAAAAGTTGTTACTCCTTAGTTTGGAACTCAGTGTTTTTCACCATCTACCTTCATATCATCTGAAGAGTAAAGGAGCTTCAGGAGTTTCTGTCTCTACAAGAGGCAGCTGCCATTTCTCACATCTCAGAAAACGCCTGCACTACACCACCCCCACCGATCTTCAAAGTTCATCTGGGACACTGATATGTAGGCTTTCCATGTAGGAGGTGCCTGGCTCATAGGAAAGATGACTTAGCTAGAGTTTTCAGTGCTTCAACAAAACACCATGGTCACAAAGCAAATGAGGAGAAAAGGGTTTGTTGGGCTTATACTTCCATATTGCTGTTCATCACCAAAGGGAGTCAGGACAAGAACTCAAACAGGGCAAGAACTGATGCAGAGGCCATGCAGGCTTGCTTTTCCTGGCTTGCTCAGCCTGCTTTCTTAGAGAACTCAGGACTAGCAGCCCAGGGACTGCACCACTCACAGCTGACTGAGCCCTCCTTCACTGATCATTGACTGAGAAAATGCCTTACAGGTGGGTCTCCTGGAGAGGTTTCTCAACTGAGGCCCCTTCTTCTCTGATGTCTCCAGCTTGTGTCAAATTGACCCCTAACAAGCCAGTACAAAAGGTTAAAGGAAATTCCTCAGAAAGGGCCACAGCAGTGATAGGCATGAGAACAGAAAAGAGGTAGATAGGTAGAAGGAGACAATATTTTCTTGAATCTTTTCAAAAATAAAAAGAGAAACAATATACTAGCTTGAATTAGAAAAGAAGTCTTTTAACTGTTATTTTTCATCTCAGTTCTATGTCAACCATTCCACCTCTCATCAGGAAATAATAGTGTTCAGAAATGATATGATTATACCCTCTAAAGTATCTTCTCCCATCCTGCTTTATGTGTGTGTGTGTGTGTGTGTTTGTAAGTCCTCTGTGTACTCATGTTGCTTTATCCTGTTAGGATTTTCAAAATATATCTTCTGTATCTAAGGCTAGCCACTGCAGTATTTAGCCCAGAAAGTGATTCAAACCAGAATAATTTTAAGACCCATGAAACATACACATTAAAATTTAAGCTGTAAAGAATCTTTGTGTTTAAAACTGAACTAAGGTAATATTAAGCAAGCAAGTAAAAGTGTTTATAGCCAACTATTTAAATTTGGTCTTTTGCACAAATGAAATAATAATGTTTAAGATGCAGGTGACAACTTAGTGAAACAAATTAATGTTTAGAATACCCACATTCTGTAACTGTTTTATAAAATAATGGGTATATGCCTACTCTGGTTGTTGGGCCATTTTCATCTTTGACTACATAAAGTTATCTCTCTGGCCTGCCCTTATAAGGAATTGTATCTTTGCTGGGAAAATACTGAGGTACTGGGGATCAGTAAGTATGTCTTTTTAAGGTAAAACAAAAAGAGCTTTCCTGGAACTTCTACTTGCTTGCCTCCTTGAAGAAATAGAAATCACTCTAAGTTTCAACCCAGACCCAAATGAAATTGGCAAGAAAATGTGCTTCAAATTTTGGTTGTCTTAAACTAAATGGCCAATGTATATATGGGACCTTTCCAATATACACTCACTAAAAATTTCATCAAGAAAGAAGTGCTATATGGGTTAAAATAAAATAAAATACTCTTCCAGGTAAAAAAAAAAAGAAAGAAAGAAGCACTTCTGGGACTAAGAGGGGCACTGAGGGTGTATGAAATGTAATGGAGATGCTTGTAGAGACTAGAGTCTTTGGATACCCTGGAACTGTAGTTCTAGGCAGTTGTGAGTTCTGGAATCGAACTCAGATCCTCTGGAAGAATAGAACACTCACTTAATTGATAAACCATCTCTCAGTCCTACAGTGTTTCTTTTCAAATGGCATAAGAATTGACTCTTGGAACTTATATTTCTTTCTTTTCTTCTTTCCTTCCTTCTTTCTTTTCACTTAAATTAGGAAACTCTTTGGTTTTTATTTGTTCTTTTTTCCTTTTACTTTTCATTATTATAATAACTTTCAGGGATTTGTGGCAATAGAAAATATGAAAAAAATTGTGTTAACTGAATAGTCTCAGGGGTCTATGTTAAAGATTTTTAGAGCACTGCTAAAAATATTATGTGAATAAAAATGGCTTACAGAAATTAAAAAAAAAAAAGAAAGAAGCACTTGAATATGAAGAGGAAGGCACCGGCAGCCAAAAGATAATAGCCACATGGGTGGACATTCTCCTGCCTACTTTTATGACAGCTCCTCTTATTTTCATGATTTTTTCCCTTTGAAATGAGAACTTCTCCTTAGGAGGAGAGGTTTCAGCTGAGCTCCCATCTGACAAAAGCAAATGACATTGTTAGTGGAAAGAACTGTTTTTGAAAAACAGTGATAGCTAATTTGCTAGATGTAGAAAGTAGACAATTTGGGTGCTTTTTACCTACTCAGAAACATTCTCCTCTCCATTTCTGCCAAGTAAACCACCAGGGAATAAAACACATTGCATCAGCTGCTTTACACAGTAATGCACAGCCACACACTCACTGTGGATAGATGTTCACCTCATACCAAACGCTGCCTGAGACGCCAGAGCAGTTTTCAGATTGATGCGGGCCTCCAGGAACTGAAAGCACCTCCTTCGTGGAAATGTGGTAAATGGGTACTGTGGTTGACACTTTCTCCTCAGAACTAGAATCTGAGTGTGAATTTGAGATGGATCGAGAGCCTGACTGAACGTTTTTACTTCAAAACTATCAGGTGATACTATAAAGTGCTCCCAGTGATGGTTCTCTGGACCAGTTGGCTAAATATAATGACTTTCAAACTATAGCACACACCCTAGAGAGTAAGGAGACATGGAGTTGTTGACATAAGCAGATACAATGTTTGTAATAAAATAATTCACTAATTTCTTTTATATCTGTATTTGAAATTTTAACTACAGACTACTTGAGAATGCTCAGCCATTAGATTCTGGGTAAGATTCACATACATTAAAACTTTTTAATGGGTTTTTAATGGCTTTATTATACCAACTTCTTATAGTCATACTATATGACTTCAAATGCTCTAAATACGTCTTAATTCAAAATAAACCTTTTGATATTTAGGTTTTAAAAAATTTATTTTCTTTCATAGGAGAGATAGATACAGCTTTCTGCAAGACTATAATCATTCTCCAATGGAAGGCCACAAACATGTGAGGGAAAGAAAGAAAGAAAAGAAAAGAAAAGAAAGAAAGAAAGAAAGAAAGAAAGAAAGAAAGAAAGAAAGAACGAAAGAAAGAAAGAAAGGAGGGGTGGATGGATAGAGGAAGGAAGGAGGAGGAGGGAGGGAGGAAGAGAGGAAGGAAGAACACCAAGTTGGGTGAGAAGAAACAAGGGGCAGGTGATCTGGGAAGAGTTGGGAAAGAGGATAGATATGATCAAAATACATGGTATGAAACTCAAAGGACTATTTTTTAAAAAAATAATTTTACTTTAAAAAATAATTCTTTTCTTATACTAGGACAGACATTGTTGTATGTACACTAAATTGACATTCCAGTTAATTTTTTTAAATACACCTTACAAAGGCCTAATTTTCCTTTTAAGTGAGTAGAGAAAAACACTAATAGTTTTTAATGAGAAAGAGTGGGAAAGAGTGAATGACAGTCACTTTTAGTATTTCTATTTTGAATAAAAGGCAATTTATAATAGATGGGAATTTATATTTCTTTGTGTTCTCTTGGAAAATGTTGTGTTTCTGGGTTTTGGATTCCCTGCTCATAAAATGGGAACAATTTTCAAAAATTTTTTATCAAACACGAAATATAGCTAATTTTAACATACATTGTTATATTATGTAACCATAATGCAAAATTCCATTTAAATCATAATGCAATGTTTTAAAAATCCTTTGGAGCTGCTATGTTATGGCTATTTAAAAGTGTTTTCTAGTCTTCTTTTAGACACAATCGCACATTTTATTTTGTGACTTGTCTGGGTGAACAATTCATTTCAGTGTGAAATTAACAGCTATATCAAGATTGTGCATTCACATGCAATAGGAACCATCTTTTTCCTGGTTGAAAAATCACTTTGCCCACCATCTGTTAGAGGTGCTCATGGGATTAAAGGTGTTGATATGTAGTGGACAAAAATGCACCTTAGACTCTAGAACGCATGGAATTATGCCATCACCTGTGCAAACAACCATTATTATTTATGATTGCCATGAATGATCATTTGTCTACGTGAATATGCTCCTCCTTGACAAAATGAACATTGACTTTCTGCTCTTTTTCAATAGTTATTCTGTTAGGTTTTCTGGACAAATGCCATCAGCAAGCAGCTATCATGCTGCATTCATTACTTTTGCAACTGGATCTATCAAAGTCTTCCAGATAGTATGAACAGCCTTGCTCCTGGATAGTTTTTCGTCTAAAGAAGGATGCTGGTTTAACAGTGACTGTCTTTGTGATTGACCCGTAAGTACAGCCACACGTAATCCTATTTGCTTTCCTTTCAACTTCTACCTCCTCTTGTGATGTGAGACGTTAAAAAAAACAGATTGTTCTATCTGTCAAGCTTTACAGACTTTGGGGCTTTGTATAAACTCCATGGACCTAACATAGTCTAACTTGATGGCTTCGTTCTAGTCGAAGATTGCTCTGAGCTGCTCTTCAGTCAATAGAGGGAGGCATCTTTTGGGTCCAGCAAGGGTTTGCATCTACTACAGCCATGTTCAGAAGCTCATAGTGCAAAGTTTACAGTGCTACATAACTCAGTTGTCTGTATATGTTAACACTCTGGATACATAAGAAAACATTAAGCTACCTGATATCAATTCTCAGGCATGATCTTTGAAAAGAGGAAAAGATTTATATGTCATACTTGAATTCACCCTATCCAAGTAATGAAATAGAGTCTGTTACAAATCATCACTGTCACATTTTTCAGGAAAGCAAGCAAACAAACAAACACACAACAGATAAATCATTAAAATATAATGTCAGTTTCTGTAATTGTTAAAAATATGTGTATCTAGCCCATGAAAATAATATATAAAATAGATCAACATGTTTAAAATTTCTCGATTTTCAGTTTTTGACGTATCTAGTGGCTTATTTCCACACTGTCTTCTGAGCTCCTACTTCAGGAGTTGCTTGTGTTCCTCTGAAAGACCATCCAAAGGGAGCCCAGCCAAGAGCCTCGGGATGTGTGCCAGCAATTCCAACTTGAGATGTGCTCCTTTGCTGCCCTCTACTGTGAGTATCTATAATTTGTAGAAGGCTGCCAGAAGGTGAGGTAGTGTGCTTATAAACTGAAAAGATAGAATATTGAGCAAAAAAACCTGTACTTTGGAAAGAGGAAAACACCAAAAGTAACATAAAAGGAGTAAGAGTTCATTTTCTTATAATAAACTATGCTAAAAGCTGCCACTTTAAAAACTTTAATAAAAACTTCATTAAAACAGTGTTCCAAAACCATGACACAGCAGAGTAAGTAGAGCCAGCTGTTTCTGTCATGGCTGGAAGATATTATCTCCAGATCATAAGATGATATATTTTCATTCTTGAAGAAAATGGTTTGAAAGAAGATTGGTTACAAAATCTCAATCTAAAATTCTCTTTGTAAATGTCACTTTTTTTCTTGCTAAGGATAGAAAGACAATTATTTTTCTCTTTTATCAAAACTAACATAGAACTTGTCAAGTGTTAACCACATTTGTATGTGGACCAATTTGTTGTTAATTGTTGTTTGTTTGTTTGTTTTCTGTGCTGGGAACTGAACGTAGGGTTCACATGTGCCAGACAAGTACTCTGGCACTGGGCTGTATTCACAGTCCATCAATTTCATTTTCAGCAAAAGCACAAAGCTCACTTTATTTACTTCTATCTGTCCTTCTTTCTTCTCTAAAAACACTTATTTCAAAAAATAAGTCTATGTATGTCCACATTACCCTGTAAAGTGCCAGAACTGGATAGGTTCCTGTTCTTAAAGTCTAAGACATCCCACACATTTAACAATTTCAGCACTAATTACTGGCATTAATTATAAGCTGTTGGTATAATGTTCTTTTGGAAAGTATGCAGTTTACAATTCAAATGCTGATTTCTCTACCCAACTATCTGGTTTCAATCCAGACATTGCATTGTGGTGCTTGTTCTAAGTATCAGCTGTCTCAAGTTTGTGCAAACATGCTGCCATTTGTTCTCTATATTGTCAATTAAAACAACCAGCCATGATGCTGAGCAATGGAGAGGATAGGGTGGGACATTCTGGTCTGAGTGGTAGAAAGGGGAAAGAAGCAGGGAAGAGAGGAGGAGAATCTGCAAGAGAGGTCTTGGAACCACGTGGAGAAATGAACCGGACCTAAGATATGGCTAAAAGCAAGTATAATGGTTGAAATCTGAATGGTGGGAAACTATGTGGGCTTGGAGGTGTAGGATGGAATAACTATTGCCCAGTATTGTGCTCTAGGTTAATTAAATAAATCCTAGTCTTTGTGTGGTGATTTGGTTATACAGCGGCTTAGGAGTAACTGCTGTTTAACTAAAAGATATATCAATAGTAAATATTATAACCCACAACAATAAGCAGAAAGCATAGTGTATATATACGAAAGGATATATGTATATATGGGAGGAAATTTGATGTAGTCAAAGTGTGGAAATATTAGTACGATAAAAATTGACAGAAATAAAATGAATGCATAGTTCTGGGGAACAAGGGAAGGATGTGGGCTTTCTCCCAAAGTAGTTGTAAACTACCTGATCATTCTTCTTTACATACAAAACGTACATTATAGTGATGAAAATCAACAAGTTTGGTGCTTTCATACCATCATTTCCCTCTTTATATTTTATGACATTTTGTCCTAATTAAGATTTGCTGAAATGGAAAATACGGCAAACCACATTTTTTGTGGGAGACTTGACATGTGTGGTGCTCCCTTCCTTTACATTTTATTCCTGCCTAAACTGTATTATTTGTGCCATGTCATCATCTGTGTTCACAGGCGGGCACTACTTTGTTATTCTCAGCCCAAGAATGTCATAGTCACATTTTTGTTTGAGAATGATCACTGTGCTCTCTAAGTTGGGACAAGCAGAAAGTATAGATTTTTTTATGGAACATTGTATACTGCCATTAAACACAATGAAGGCTTGGAATGAGAAGACTGTGACAAGTATATTTTTTAAAGCACAATTAGAAAGTTATAACATGTTAATTGGATGGGACTGTGTAAGGGAGAGCCTGGAGTTGGACTTCGAGGTAAAAGCAGCTTGAAACACCTGCTAAGTTTTCTCTTTAATTAAAAAGAAAACACTCTCTTTTTTTCTCCTTTGCCCTGCTCACAGATGCCAACTATATGGCCCCAAATTTCAGCATTCTAACACATTTCAGGCCCATGCCATATTATTCTGACAGTGAATATACATCTTCTCTCCTAGTTAGATTTAGCTGTCAGCTTGACACAACCTAGAACCAACTGAGAACGGGACATGTCACCTAAGGAATTGCTTTGATCAAACTGGTCTGTTGGCATGCCTCTGGGGACATTGTCTTGATTAATGATTGATTCAGAAGGGCTTAACTTACTGTGGTCAGCACTTTTCCTAGGCAAGTGATGTTGAGCTTATGTAAGAACATAAGTTTGAGAATAAGGCAGAGGGTGAGACAGTAAGCAGTATTCCTCAGTGGTTTCCATTTTAGTTCCTGCACTGACTTTCCTCAATGATGGGCTGCAAGCTGGAAGTTTAAGATGAAATAATCCATTTCTTCCCCTAAGTTTCTGTTGGTCATAGTATTTATTACAGCATCAGAAAGCAAACTAGAACGTCTTCTCATTTAAAAAAATCAATATATTAAAGTTTTTAAACACATAGGAGTAGTTTGGGTATAAGATATATATATATATATATATATATATGATTATATGAATAAAACACACATGAGTATAAGAATACATGTGTATATACTGTATATATGTGCAAATAAATGTGAGTTTTTGTGGTGGGTGAGTATCTGAACTTGGAAAAACATGGGAATGAGACTGGAGCTACTGAAACAGAAACAAGAGGCAGATTAAGTGATGTAAGCCTATTTGTTCAGTGTGTCCTGAGAAAATTACTATAGATCTGGTTTATCTATAAAATAGTACTAATTGCAGTATTTAGATCATTTAGCATATTACTAAGACTGAATAAAATAACAGATATGAAATATTTAAAACAGTGCTCAGCACACACTTGGGAAAGAGAAAGGGAATATGTCTGTATTCATCTGAAGCTAATAGGAATTCAGCCCCTCCACAGCTAAGACTATAAAGCACACTTGGGGCAAAGGACGTCACCTGGGATTTATGTGATAAATGCTGGAAATGTAATCCTGCATAATCCACTAACATTCACAACCAGTCATGAGAATTTAACACAGTGTCTTTGAGCTTATTGCTATGTTGAAAAGAAAGGAGAAAAATCAGGTGTGGAAAAAGCTCACTGGAAAGTTTTTGGCCATAAATTAGTCCAAAGACTGTCAAGTGATGTCGAGTAAAATCTAAGTTGGAAACCTCACAATCCAAAAGTCATTGTCAAAAGCAAAAACATCACTGATCTGTATGTAGGTAGCTTGATCTTCAAATGTCTTTCTCAGGCTTCTGTATTGAATGCTTTGGTCTCAGTTAGTGGTGGTGTTCTGGGAAGCAAAGGGAACTTTAGGAGGTGAGGCCTTGGTAGAAGAAGTGGATCCCTGGGGGGAATGTCTTTGAAATATCCTGCCCTCTCCTGTTTCCTGGTTACTAGGAGGTAAGGAGCTTCTGTGACATACTTCTTCCGTAATGAGATTCTGCCTCATTCTAAACCCAAAGAAACAGACCCTGCTGACTTTGGGTTGAAATTTCTGAAACTATGAGTCAAAAAATATTTTCTTCCTTAAAATGTTTCTCTGTTGTGTTCATCAGAACAGTGAAAAGTGGAAAAGACAATGTATAATCAATACTTGGAAGCCACATAAAATCATGAAGAAGGTAGAAGGAGTCAGAGCATCACCTACATGATAATTGAGAACTCAGTCTAAAATCTTCAGATTGAGTACTTTGAAAAGAATAACAAAATTATCTTGTGTGATTAAAGAAATAAAAAAATAAGGGAGGTAGAAGCAGGAAGATCTTTGTGATGTTCAGCTGTGCCTACTCTACTTTGTGAGTCCCAGGAGTACACAGGAAGACACTGTATGAAAAATCTAAGCCAAAGCAAAACAAAACAAAGGAACAAAAAATTGACAGCATCATAACATAGAACAAATTACCTTATAAATAAAAAAATATACTCAGAGAAAAATCAGAGACAACTTGTTGGGCCACTCTAGCAGAAAGCAAGAGCTTCCCCTTCTCCAGATTGTTAACAACAACAATAGCCAAAACAAAACAAGAATAAGCAAACAAACAGAACTGAGCTCAGGAATATCTGAGTTTCAAAGCATAAAAAAACAAAACCAAACAAACAAAAATTTTTACAGGTTATGGCATCAATGGAAGAAAGCAATTAGATAAATTACCCATCCTTTTTGTGGCCCAAGAGTCAAAATGTACTGACTATGCAAATGCAGCTTCCACTTAACTTTTGGGGATTTATGTTTTGACCTTAAACTTACTGGACAAGAACTTCTACCTCCTCTCCAAACTGGACAAGATATATGAAAAATACAAACAGAAAAAATATTATTCCACTTTACTTCTCCATCTCAGTGATAAAACACTGACCAAAATTAACATGGGTAAAAGGTTTATTTTAGTTTGCAGATTGAAGTCTGTCATTGAAGGAAGCCAAGGCAGGAACCCAAGACAGGGGCCTGACACTGCTGTGGAGGACACTTCTGGGCTTCCTTCCCTGGCTTGCTCAGATCCTTCTCCTACACAGCTGAGGCCACCTGTCCAGGGATGGCACATCTCATAGTGTTCTGGTTCCTTCCTCATCACCAAAAATCAAGAAAATAGCCCCAGACATTCCCTTAGCCCACTTAGCATCAATGGAAGCACTCCTCCACTGAAGTTCCATCTCCTCAGGTGACTCTAATTTAATTTGGATTGACAAAAATTACCCAGTAACAATACATCCATGAAAATTAGAACTACATGAGCCCTATGGTCACTTAAGCCTTCTGTCCAGAGGTAATTTCCACACTACAACAGTGGGGAGAAATCACAAAAAACCAACAGCATCACTAAGATTTTTTTTTTTAAAAAGCAAGGCTAAGAATGGGGAAAGGCCAAGATGGCTGATGTTTGCATGGTAGTGTACCAGGAATCAATGAAGAGAATGAATTCCAGAAATATGTAGAGTTTTCTATGAGTCCTTGACTGAATTCCATTTTAGACATGTGTTATGAGTAACTGCTTTCCACCAAGCAAAGTATAACAACAAGATTATAAATTAAGCAATCCTCAAACCCAGACAGCATTGAGAAATCCTAAAATTATCAGCCAGGGAAGGGATCCATTGCTAAGTTCACAAGACACGCAGGACAGACATCAGAAAAGTCAAGCTTTTGTAGTCAGGCTAAGAAGTCCTAGAGTGGTTGCTGTTGTAAAGCACCAAAGACATCGAAGACAAACCTTAACAGGATAGAGGAGCCTCTCAGTTAACTACTAAGTAAATGTCAAACAAATTTAAGGAAGTAAACAGAAAGTAAACACTCAACAACTTAAAAATCACAATGTCTAGTAGCCAAACAAAAACTGATATGAGGCATTGAAATAAGAACAAATACTTAATCCCATAACAGAAAGTAAAAGCTACATGGAGATCCTGAAATGTCAAGTACAATGGAATTGGCAGATAAAGACACAAAAGTATCTATTATAATTATGCTCAAGGATTTAAAGATATACGAAGGACAACTTACAAAATAATAAATGAAATGTCTAGCTTTGAAAAATGCAATACTTCAAATAAACAATTCAGAGGTATGATATATCAGAAGATTATAATTTCCAAGAGAAAAAAGTCATTGAATTTCATCAGAAAGTTACTATGCAAACAGAAACACAAAGAGAAAATATACTGAAAATAGACTCTTTTGAACTATGAGGCAATATCAAACTGTCTAATATATGTAAGAGTCAGGAAGAAGAGACAAAAGCAGAAAAATGTAAATTTTAAAGAAATAAAAAACTTCACTGATGCTCAATAGATTAAGCAGCTCAATAAAGTGGAACTGTGCTAAACACAAAGAATATTATTTCAAAACACATCACAATCCACTGGCTGAAGACCTACGGTCAGAAAACTACACAAATGGCCACACAAATAAACACCCTTGCTCATGGTGTTGACAGGTGCAAACAAGCTTACCACAGATCTGGTTTCAGTAACAAATTAAACCAAAATGTCTTATGAACAAGTCCCTGAGGCACTGTAAGAAAATTCCTATTAATTCAACATTTTCTATCCTAACAAAACATCTTTCCAAACTGAAGGTAAGACAAAGATGTTTTCAGAAAAATAAAAAGCTAGAAAAATTTCTTTCCAGCAGGAATGCTTCATAATTAATGTTAGCAACATTCCTCAGGCTGAAGGAAAATCTTTCCACGTGCTGATTGGAGACAGCACAAAATGAGAAAGGGCAGCTGTGGTTGTGGTAGCAAGACAGTCCATTGTTCCACCTAGTGTTCTACTCTTGTCCTGCTTTGAAGAATGAAGTGGAAAGGTGGTGATGAAAATAGGTGGGATTTTATTTGCCAAGAAGGAATTAAGAATCAAACTGCAAAGTAGATGTTAGTGTTACTTTTGTAAATGTGAATTGCAGTTTTTTTCTTACCTGCCTAGCACACAAATTGTGACAGACTACGTTATTTATTTAATAAACTTAACAGCACAACGACTGAGTAATGTAAGTCTGTATTAATCCTCTAAACTAATCTGGCTTCTTTCCAGCATTAATCCCCGAAATACATTACACATTATGGCCTTTCTCTGCTCCAGATCTTCTCTCTTCATGTCTCCTGGACATCTGCTCGCAGCTGAATTGCCACTTCCTCTCCCTCTATTTTCCTCCCCTGACTGCAGGAAGTCCAATCCTATTCTGTTAAGCTGCTTTATTGTCATATCAGGGGAATATTGGGGAGCATAGTTTAGACAGGTGATTCTCAGAACAATGATTGCAACCAGATATGGAAATGAGCACAGAAATCAGCATTTGAATCTTTGCACAGTTCAAAATATCGTGCCTACAAGTAGGAACCCTGAGACCGAGGGTGACAGCTCATGAGCTGCCTCAACAGGCTTCCTGGTGCCAGCTGGGAGATTATTGACAAGCACTACAACTCTAAACGTTCAGCGGGTCTTGGAATGCCAATTAAGAGCATCCATGGCCAAGTAGGTAGAGATCAGGGCACCAAATAGAGGAAAAGGTTTTGATGTCCAGGACAAGTCTTGATGCGCAGCTCAAAGGCTGAGGTAGTAATGTCTCTTGAAGCAGGAGCAGTGGCCCAGGGGCAGGAAACAAGGACCGCAGGTGTAAACCAGGGGCAATGTTTCTGTGAGTAAAAGCAGTGGGGATGTGAGTTGGAAGATCTGCAATGGATCTGTCTCTAGCAAGTTTTAGGAGCAGTTTTCCTCCTCCTGTGTGTCTGGGAGTGGGAGTTAACATCTTCCCTTTCTCCCTGTCAGAGACACGGAGCAGCTGAGACCTAAAATCTGTATAGGAGCTGACATTTCTATGGGAATCAGGCTCTCAACTTTCCTTTTCTTTCTGGAACAGTCATCTAACACGTCTATCTGGAGCCTGTACACCCACTCTTATAGACTCAAATGGGCTTTGATTGTATATGCAAAAAAAGATGGAAAACAGAACCAATCAGGAAAGAGCTGTTAAACCCCAAACTTTGAGGTATTTCCAGTTAGAGCCTCGCCTCTGATCTATCTCTTCTCCACCTCTTCCTATATGAGGCATCCAAAGTGGGAAAAATGAGAAAAATAAATAAACAATCATCATTTTTCTGCTTGTCTCCCAACCCCTAAGCCCAATTACCACCCTTTAGAAGCAGGGTGTTCAGACCTGATAACACCTGATAAACTAGGGTCAGATGGAAGGGGAGGAGGTCCTCCCCTATCAGTGGACTTAGAGAGGGGCAGGGAGGAGATGAGGGAGGGATAGGGGGACTGAGAGGGAATGAAGGAGGGGGCTACGCTGGGATAAAAAGTAAATTAACTGTGATTAATATAAAAAATAAAAAGAAAAGAAAAGCAGGCTGTTGTGCTCAGTAGGTTGAGATTAGATTGGGTTGCTGCAGATGGCTTTGATGAAAGCCCAAATCTCTGCTGGGTCCCACAGATCTGAACCTCTGTGGGCTGTCAAAAGGCAGATAGCTGCATTCCACAGCTGCTTACCGGAAGGTCTGATGTAATCCTCCTGCCTCAACTGGAATTATATACATGAATCGCCCATCACACCTGGTAGATTTGACTTTTATATTTTATTTCAATACTTCAGAGACTTATCTTTTATGGTGTGAGACAGGTATTGGTTTTTAATCATATCCATGTATATACAATTTTATGAAGAAAAATAACTAAATGTACAATTTTCTCACAAATATAAAATGTCAGCTTTGTCATGAAGTACATTTCTATATACATTAGTTTGTTTCTAAAATCTAGTCTGCCAAAACATCTAATTAGAAGACAATACTCGCTAGTTTTAATAACTGTGGTAATAGATAATTTTTTTTTACCTAGGAGAGAAACAAAACCTTTTATTGATATTTTTAAAAATATGTTATTGGTTCTTCTTATGCATTTTATCCTCTTGGTGTATGTAACAGTCAGTTTGTCTAGTTTCAAAAAATGCTATTAGGATGCTGAAAAGTGTTGCATTCAATTCATTAAATTAGCATTTTTCCCCTTTTAATATAATGAGTTTTCCTCATTTTAGAACATGGTCTGAGTCACTATTTACAAAAATTAAAAAAAAAAGAACTAGATTTAATGGCCCCACAAACGTTGTAATCAACATATACAAAAACAGCAACATATCAGCATCAAGCCAAATACATCAAGTGAGACTTTAATATAAATTTGATTATGCTATTTATAATAAATCCTTTTCCTCCCCTTAAGTAGTTTCTTCTTCCCCTATCTCAGTAAATGAAATACCTACACTACATATTTTGTTGCAAAAGCTCATAATTATTGAGATAAATTTTTTACCCTCCACAACTAATATATAACCAAGAAAGATGACTTGGCTTTGATTTCACATATTAATTTATCCGGATTATGTTTTATTTTCCTGAGAAAGTGTACTTTGTTTTTCAAAGTAGCGTGCACAATTATAGATTTCTTTGTGACATCACCAGACATGCGGTCATGCCTGCTGCTTAGACTCACCCTTCTTTTTCACTTCCTGTCACTGGTCATCTTCCTCCACCAAACAGTCATATTTAAGACTGGTTAAAGCTCCATGCAACATTTTCTTTATCCACTTGTGGTTTGAAACTGTAAGCAAGCCCTAATCAAATTCTTTGTTTTATAAGAGTTACTGTGTTCATGGTGTCTCTTCACAGTACTAGAACACTAGTCAACTCTTCACTATATATCTGTTTGGAAGTCCCTCTAGGTCAATATGGCACCACCCATCAAGTTACCATTTATTGGGATGAAGAGCATGAGGTGGCCATCACATTACATCTGAGATGGGAAGTAGAGGTGGAGCTTCAGCTTATTTTCTCATTTCTATTCATTGTAGCTTTCCAGCCTATGGAATGGTGTCACCCTGGGTGGGTCTTCCCTCCTCAATTAACCTCATCTAGATGATCCCTCAGAGACACAAGAAGCCTGTCACATAGGTGATTCTAGAGCCTATCAATTGATAATACAGACTAACCATCTCAGGTGGTTAACATATCCCTAAAATACCTTGTTTTTCCTCCACTACAGTATACAGACAGAGAGAAAAGGGGGTATTACTGTGAATCATATGCTCTGATTGACAGTGAAAGAGCAGCATCAAATGGGTCAGACAAAATGACTTCCTTTTCCTGGAAAGTCAATAAATTTATCAACAAGATAAACATTCTAAAGAGGAGAAGAATGTTATTGCCAGGGAGGTTATTGCAGATATGAAAACTGAAGAAAGCTTTGAAGAGGTGATATGTGAGTTTAGAACAAGCTGCTTTTGTGAAGAATAGGGAAACAGGGCTAAATGTTTTGGGGATGGAAAGGGGAGCTGGGAAGGACTTGTTCTGTTTAAATGCATACATTAGCACACACAAATGTGGCTAGAGCATGTAAAGAGAAACGTGGTGAAAAATAAGAACAGGTTAACAAATAGCAGTTTGGGGTCTTTTTGCTATACATTTTATTCTAACACCAGCCAGTTCTAAAAACCAGTGTAAGCAAGAAGAAACATGTCTTCACCTTGAAAAGAGAATTTTGACTACTCGTGAGGATTAGAAAAAGCTAGGTTGTGCTGTGGGATAGGAGGAAGGATTCCTAGAGGGATAATATCAGAAGTTCGTCACTGCCCAGTGCTATAGTATGAGAGAGCTGGTGGGTTTTTTCATGTGGATATGAGGAATGTCCATATTTTCTCTGCAATCTGTGGCAACACACCTCCATTATCATTCTAATCACCACTGCCTAGAAGTTTTTAATACCCAAACAAAATGTGTAAAAACACACAAAGGAGAGAGAAGCCAAAGCATGTAAAGTATGATGTTGGGCATGTGTTAGCCTTTGCTCGTTAACTAACCTGCTGGAGGCCTAAAGAGTAAACCATTATCTGGCTCAAAGCAGTATCAGTGTCTAGTTCCTCGGTCCAGTGTCCTGCTTCATGCAATAGTGTCCTGCCATGGCACTTAGGGAACCTCTTATAGTACTGAGCTTCTCTTCAGCCTTGAGTTCTTGAAAAGACATTCATGATGAGAATTTCCTCTCCCTCTCCCTTCTCTCCCCTCTCTCATTATTTCATTCTCATGTGTGCATGCGTGTACATGTACATGCATGATTGTGTGTGTGCTGTTGTTGTTATTGTTTTGTTGGAAGAAGTTAAGACATATTCATGTTGACAAACTAGTTAAACACAATTGTAAATATTTTCTATTCAGCTATCTGACCTTGGTGCTCCTGATTGCAAAAGAATCCTGAAAGCAAATCACTACAGCTGAGATGTATCTACTTTCCTATATAAAGATCTAAGGCAAAACCATTCTGCCCAGATATTATGACCTTCCTTAATTGCCCACTGCATTTTTGCCCTTGACAGACAAGAGATATAGGGAACCTTTTGATATCCTGAGGAAATAGACACAAATCTACTGATAGGATATTCTTTGTGAACATTCTGAGGATTAAAACAGAGCACTTAGGGGGAAAAACCCCAAAGGTCAAGGACAGACATAAATAATGCTGGAGTATTATAAAGGACAGAATCTTATGTGTGTATCTGACCCCCCCCCCCAAAAAAAAGAAAGAAAGAAAGGAAAAAGACAGCCAGAACTACAGTCTTATGGAAAGGCGCTGTAGCACTACTCAGAAAATACCAATAATAAGTGTCGATATGTAAACAGTGCAAATAAAACAAGCAATGTTCACAAACATCTTGATTTCAATTACAAACCATACCTTGAATTAGAGCAGAAATAAGTGAAACAGAGCCAAAACGTTCTTGGCTGATGACCTAGGCTCACGTTGGAGTAAATAGCAACCATGCTTCTATTTTGCCAGCTGTGTGTCAGTCACCATCTTTACTAAGGTTAAAGAAAGTGCATGCCACGTGAATTTACAGGCATCATGGTTAAGGATGATGAAGTGGCATCCTTTTACTTATCACTGTATTCTCTTTTTTAGACCGGGTTTCCAAGACACTTTGTTTTAAAACTGAATCATATAAAACTTGGCATTTTATAAAGGTACACTATGAAAGGATCAGAAAAATAAGGTTCCCAGTCTCTCTGTGGGCTATATGTATGCTTTAAAGTTTCATTTTGAAAATAAAGGATCTTTAATTCAAGAATTGTAATTTTTAAGGCTCAAACTTAACAGGGTTAAAATTGCAAGTCATAATCTTATAAAAGAGTTACTAACTTAATATAAATTGTTAAAAGATAGTTAAAATATCCAAGTTAATGATCAGTCATGCTAAGTACAAATGTAATTTATTTACAGAGACAAGTTTGGAAGGAGAGACCAAATTTTGTCCTCTATCATCTATATATAGTCTTCTATTTTCCCATCACTATTCTGCTTATGTTGTCAAAATTAAGCCCAAGGCAGTGAAAGCAAAACAATTTTAAAGAAAACTTAACATTTGTTTGATTTAAAACAGTATTCAAAATAAAGTACGTAATAATTGCTTATAAAAGATTGGATGCTTGAGTACTATGGGTTAAATTTATGCTACATATCTACATATCTACATGGCAGGAAACTCCCAGGCACCAGCAGTTCAATTTGATGGAGCACAAGTTCCCTTGGAGGGAGCACCACTCCACCAGAGTAAGTTACATACTAGCTCATTACAAGACAAAGATGCATGGGAAATAACACCACCCAGATGTCTGCTGTTTCTGCCCCCTGCTTTGTACACCTGGCCACCCTGTGGCTGTATAGTTCTGACCAGCTCCAGCTACGCCAAACCAGAAAAAAAACCTTGTTTCTGTGTAAAGATTCTCGCGTCTCACATCACAGGGGCATGTAGTATCTTGTCAATGGATGACATCAGAGTTTACACCCACATTCTAAGTGTCTCAAACAACAGAAAGGCTATTACTCTGTCCCACGTGTCTCGTGAACTGACCAATGAGGATGCTGAGAAGAGAGTAACCTTGTATATAAGCTCACCATAACTGGTATGGCACCTGCATCCTAGTTTAGTTGGCCGTACCCTTTACCCTGGCATTCAGTTCTTAGCACAAGCTAATTCCAGGGCCCATGCCCTAGAATATTCCCTCATTAAAGGAAAATGACAAACACCCTGTGATCAACTCACTGCTATGGAAAGTTATTCAGAATATCCAAAGGGTGTCTTTGAGAGTTGGTTGTGTATCTATATTGTTGACAAGTGATTCTATTAAGTTGTATCTCCTAAGCCCTCAGATTCTTCTGGAGGAGATAACAGATGAAGAGCATTCTCTCTAACAGGGCTCACTTGTAGTTCTTTGAAAACGTTACCTCATCTCTATCCAGATAGAGAGCTCCAGGGCCAATGTCTGTGCTCTTAACTTAAAGCCTACAGGTGAGATAAGGGCTTTGGGGAGTAATGTCCGTGAATGCTTTCTAAAAAATTCAGAAAGCCAAAACCTCGTTTAATTTATTACCTTCCTTTACAAATTATGCCTCAAAACAATCAATCTTTTTTTTTTCTTTTTCCCCTGAGATAGTGTTTTCCTCTGTACCTCTGACTGTCCTGGAACTCATGCTGTAAACCAGGCTGGCCTTGAACTCACAGAGATCCACTAGCCTTTGTCTCTTGAGTGCTGAGACAAAAGGTGGGCATCACCAATGCCCAACAAATTAATCTATTTTAAGTAGAATGATTAAAAAAATATGCTTACTGCTTTAGGTATATGGTGACCTAGATATTTGCCTGCTGGAAAGAGGAACAAAGCGTTGTCTTTAGCCTTCTCTTTAATCCAGTCTATGATGTAAATTATTTATTACAGATTTGACATGACAGAATGCTTTCATCTTTCATCTTTCATCTGTAGTTTGAGTATGGAATGAGGATTTCTAAAAATGTCTGCTAATAGGATTAATTTTAGACAAAAATTCTGATTGTTCACTGTAAACTTTGTAAAATGAGTCATTTATTGCTGACATGCAGTCATGGACGTGGGTAGTCACTTAGAATATTCTGAACTGTTCTAGAGAAGTGCCTGTGAGGAAAGCAAGGCTGTCATTGTCTCTGGGTGTATTTTGAAGTTGAAAATTAAAGATAATTTCTTTTATATTAGAATTAATTTGTCACTTTATGTAGCCTGACAATATAAAATATATTTACTGTCCATAGATAAGCTAAGGTCACTTAAGGTGATAGCCCCAGTTTTGAAAATTTAACCTTATCAAATTGTTTATAACCCAAAATTGTGTTTACCATTTTACTTCATTAATAATGACTGCCATTGCTCGTACTTGAAACTAGTCACTGTAAGGGCTCATCTTCTTCTGTAGGTATGTTGGCCATGCGCACATGTGGCTGACAAACGTGTCCCGTTGCCATGAATAAACACTACTCCACTTAAGGTCAAGCCTCCTTTTTTATTCTTTCCTTTTCTCTATATCTGCTTTTTAAATACTCTAGCACACACTACCCCAACTTGTTTGTGTATTTAATGGAATCCTTGTCAAAATACCAATATGCTTCACAGAAAGAGCTGGGCCATGTGAGGAGAGGAGGGAGGGGGGAAGGAAGAGGGAAGAAGATGGGAAGAGGAGGGTGAAGGGAGAGGGAAGAGCCAGGGGACAGAAGGTAAACAATAAGGGCCAGATAACCAAAATGGCTCAATTACATAGGGAAGGGCAGCCTTACCCCTGGGCTAGAGAAGTTTAGGGTAGAGGTTGGGGTATGCCAGCTATACCCTGTACTAGGTGGGGACTGAGGGATGCTGGGAGAACCTGGTGGCCTGGTCTGCTTTGATATGCTAAACAAGTACCTTAGATAGCAATTTGCCCTGGGTTTAAGACCTAACAGAACTCAAGTCAGCTGTGTGAAACAACCATGCTGCCAAATAACACAAATTAAAGATGGCCAAAGACTTGAATAGCAATGTCTCAAGAGAGGATGCATAAATTGCCAAAAAGTATTAGCAAAAATGCCCAACATCACAAATCTTCAGGGAGATGAAATAAAGCCACAATAGGATATAAACACAATAGAGATGGGGAGATGGAGAACAGAGACAGTGAAAGGGATAGACAGAAAGAGGAAAGTCAGTAAGCAGGGCAAGGATGCAGAGAAAACTCTCAAACATGGTTAGTGGAAATTCAAGTTAACATAGATCCGTGGAAAATACAATAGAAGTTCCTTTAATAAAGAGAAGATAGAACTATCATATGGCTCAGTAATCCAAAAACAAAACAAAAATTTAAAACACTGTCAAAAACTCTGCACCTATGTTTATTGAATTGTTATTCATAATTACAAAGACACTCTGATAGAGAAATTGATAAAAATGTGTTACATACGGTTAAATATTCTTCAGTTATAAAAATAATGAAATAATGGCATTTACAGAAATATTGACCTGACTGGAGCACATAATGCCCATCAAGTGAAGTAAGTTGGTAAGGAAAGGCAAATAGTGTATATTTATCTAGAAGCTAAAACGTTGATATCAAAAGAGAGAATTGGATAGTGGTTGCCAGAGTTTGGGGAGTGTGTTTTGAATATTTAAACACAAAGAAATGATGTTTGAGTTTATAAGATATACTGAATACCTGATTGTTTAAGTTCGTCAGTTAGCAGTGTTTGCCTCGAGCATACCCAGGACCACATAAACCTGACATGGCAGCCATGACTGGAATACCAGTACTTCGGAGGAAGAAACAAGAGGATCAGATGTATAAAGCATAAAGCTATCTTCAGCTACCTAATGACTTTGAGGCTAGCCTGGTATACACGATATGGATTTTAAAAGGGATTGGTCTCTGTAATTCTTGGGCGAGCAGGAGACCTAGGATTTCAGAAGTTCTGAGTCCTCAATGCCAGCCTAATGGGTAGTGGTTGTGGGGACTTTGGCTCTTTGGCTTTGCTTGAAATTAGATTTTGCGTAGTGTCAGAAAAAAGCTGCATTCCTACAAGGCGGTGACTCGTTTTAAAGGGTTTCCATTGGGATGATTCCAAGGCGTTGTTTGCGCAAAACGCAGGAAGCAGGAGCGAAAAGAGCAGGTGGATTCAGTGGACTGGGTGTGACAGATGGGTATTCTTGGTCGCGCAGGGAAGTGAACCCAGCAGCCCGGGACCACACTCCGGAAGGGGCGGGGCTCCGCGCGCGCACTAGGCCTCCTCCCGCGAACGCGCCGCGCGCCCCAGGCCCGGCAGCCGAGCGCCTAGCTGCCGATCCGTCCCTCCCGCAGCCCGCGCTCGCGTCGCTCTAGGCTCCACCCGCCGTTGTGTAAGTGTGCCGGGGCGGGGGCGCGGGGCGGAGGGAGGGAGGCCGCCCCTCGTCGCCAGTGCCCGGATGGAAGCTGGCGGGTCTGGGCCGCTGTGGCGGTGGCTGGAGCGGTGGCCGGGAGCTCCCTTGGGGCCTCCGCTCTGGGTCCTGGTCTTCCTGACTCTTGCCCGGACATTTTCCCCGCCCACAGTTGCACCTTCCTGGTCTCCTGCTGTGCCTGGGCCAAAGTGCTACCTGGCCAGTGCTTACTCCTGTCTCTGAATTATGTTTGGGGATGTTTAACTTGGGACCTCTCTTCTTTTCCATGCAGAACCCATAACCCGCCATGGAGCATGCCTTTACCCCGCTGGAGGCCCTGCTACCTACGGGTACCGTATCCCTTACCAAGCTATAGTGTCAGCAAGAGCCCCGCAGAGGGACCACATCCCGACCCCAAAGGGTTGCTGTCTAGGCTGTATCCACTCTGTCCGTTTTTCTGTTTCCTTTGGGCAAGTTACCCAACCACACACCTGTGCCTCTGTTTCCCTGTTTGGAAAGTGAACATAAATATTAGTCTTTTTCCTGTAGAACTTTTATGAGGACTGAGCGAATTGATAATCTTTGTGTCCTCTACCCGAAGTTCCAAGAGTAAACATTTAACACTGGACACATCTCCAACAGCGTAACATTTGTCTGTAGTTGTCTGTCAGGGACACATTTCTAATCATCCGAAAGTACCTTCGTACAAGACCAGTCAATGTGTCTTAAAAGTTTAACACTAAAATTTAAAATATTTAATTATAAATTTTTCTGTGCTAAGGATTGAACCCAGAGCCTTCAGAATGCTAGGCAACTACTGGTCTGTAAACTGCATGTCTAGCCCCAAGGATTTTTATTTTTCAAACTTTAAAATATATACACACCATATGGTAATATGTGGAATGACTTTTATTAGTAGCATTTATTCTTATTCTATGGTGATACATTGAAAGGCTAGGTTTCGTTTTTAGAATAGTTTTTGTATCAATGTATGTTTGTGAAGGCAGATATGCACATGAGCATATGGAGACCAGATGTCAACATCATTCTTTAGGTGCTGTCCACTTTGGTTTTGGATCTCTCACTGGCCTGAAAATCACTGATTAGTCTAGATCGCTGGCCAATTGGATAGGGACCCTAGGCATTTTTCTGAGGCTACCTTCCATGGTCTAGGATATAAGTACTTGCCACAGTGGGTTTTGAGATTGGATTTAGTTCTTCCTGCTTTCTTGACTGAACTGTCTCCCAGCCCCCCCCCCTTTTTTTAACCAATTAGTGTTTATTGTATTAGTGCTGTGTAAAAGTTTGGGATCATCATCAGTTTCAGAAGAAACATCATTTTTTTCAGTGATTATTGCCTTTAGTTTTTATAAGCATGTGAATTCAGGGGTCTTAGAGTTCTGAGTTTTGAATTTGACTTGTACTTACCACTGGGACTACTGATGGGAAAAGCCAAAAGCTACAGTCATAACTGTGGGTGACAATGATCTTCATGTACAGTTATGTGTCCCTTAAGGTCAGGTGAGTTGTCTGTCAGTTGTGTGAACACTGCTCTAGTCTATATCTGAAAAGGCAACCAGGTCACTAGTCTGTGTCCTCCTGTGGACCCTTCTATACCTCTAGTGCATCTCTTACACCTTTTTACCTTATATAGGTGGAGGAATGAGAATTAAAAAATGTGTTTTTTAAACTTTGTTATGAGGTTTCCTGTTTATTGCTGTAAACTGTTTTTAGACACGAAGCATTACATCTTGCAAATTAAATTTCACAGTTCTTAATTACTTAATAATGGCAGGACCAACAGCATTTCCAAAAATAAACGTTTGATCCTGGTGGACTTGTTGACCTTTAGGTGGCTTACTAAAATGTAAGAATGTTTATGTCTGAATATTGCTAATGTTTTCTGCCTTGAAAGGAGTAAAGAGAGGGCCAGGTGGTATAAGATGATGCAGAAGAATCTGAATCTAAAGGTTTACAGGTTAGTCTTGCAGCTTAGTGTTTCTCAGACCTTGTGATTCAGTTTCTTCCTCAAAAGAGCAGAGGTACATCATGGAGTATTGAGACTATCAATTAATACATGTAAAGCATTCAGTTCAGTAGCTAGGTGTGGTGAGATTCAGGGGCAGAGTCTGAGAGAAAACAAAATGGCAGTGGGAGTTCACTGTCATTGCTGAAATGGGTCATAAGAATCGAAGTGCTTTGCCTTCTTTTATCACAGGCTCAGTGGAGAAGCTGTGGCTCTTTAGTTTCAAGCATTTCTAGGTTTACCCTGGAATAAAATCTGTAACACTGTGCTATGGGTCCTGTGTCAAGTAAAAATTGCAGAGGCAGAATCCAGTGCTCCTGTGGTGGTCTCAGAATTTCTTCCTCCATAGATTCCTGTCTCAGTTTTAGCTTTGGCCTGGAAAACAAGGTCCCCAGGCATGTTTCTGTTGACTTTAGATCCATGTTAGATGTAGTAAAACTGAATGGTTACTGTGAGACCAGCACAGTGCATAGCCCTTTATAGTAATTTAAGAAGCACAGGAGGTCATTTTATTTTATTGGAGGGATATTTTTCTTCTTTTAAAGTCAAGAAAATAAAGCCTTCCCCAAACCAGTAATATTTTACTGTAGTTTTCTGGAAATAACTTACCATTCATTTCAAACAAAATGGGTATATATTATAAATTGTTTTATAGATGGCTATTTCAGAACAGCGAGCTGAAAGGTATATGTATTTTAATTTCAAATGTCATGTGAGCTCTTGGTGTTTCTTTTTAAAAAAAATATTTTTTTATTAATTACGGTTTATTCACTTTGTATCCCAGCTTTAGCACCCTCCCTTGTCTCCTCCCAACCCCACCTAACCCCCTCATCTCCTCCCATGTCCCTCCCCAAGTCTACTGATAGGGGAGTTCCTCCTCCCCTACCCCTCTGACCCTAGCCTGTCAGGTGATATCAGGACTGGCTACATTGTCTTCTTCTGTGGCCTGGTAAGGCTGCTGCCCCATCAGGGGGAGGTGATCAAAGAGCCAGCCACTGTGTTCATGTCAGAGACCCTCCTTGTTCCCATTACTAGGGAACCCACTTGGACACTGAGCTGTCATGAGCTACATCTGTGCAGGGGTTCTAGGTTATCTCTGTGCATTGTCCTTGGTTGGAGTATCAGTCTCAGAAAAGACCCCTGGGCCCAGATATTTTGGTTCTGTTGCTCTCCTTGTGGAGCTCCTGTCCTCTCCAGGTCTTTCTATCTTCTCCTTCTTTCATAAGATTCCCTGTACTCTGCCCAAAGTTTGGCTACTGTCTCAGCCTCTGCCTTGATATCCTGCTAGGTAGAGTTTTTCACAGGCCCATGTCCATCCCATTTGTCTGAGTAAGGATTGATCATCTTATCCAGGTTCCACCTTCTTGCTTAGCTTCTTTAGGTGTACAGATTTTAGTATGTTTATCCTATATTATATGTTTAATATCCACTTCTAAGTGAGTATATACCGTGTGTCTGTCTGCTTTTGGGATGTATCACTCAGGATGATCTTTTGTAGTTCCCACCATTTACCTGCAAATTTCATGATTTCCTTGTTTTTAATTCTGAGCAGTATTCCCATTGTGTAAATTTACCACAATTTCTATATCCATTCCTTGGTTGAGGGACATCAGGGTTGTTTCCAGATTGTGGCTATTACAAATAAAGCAGCTATGCTGTTGTATATTGAGCATATTTTGGATATAGGCCTAGGAGTGGCAGAGCTGGATTTTGAAGTAGCACTTTTCCCAATTGAGAAAGTGCCAGATTGATTTCCAAAGTGATAGTACAAGTTTACATTCCTACCAGCAAAGGAGGAGGGTTCCTCTTTCTCCACATCCTCTCCAGCATGTGTTGTCACTTGAGTTTTTGATCTTAGCCATTCTGATGGGTGTAAAGTGATATCTCTGGGTCATTTTGATTTGCATCTCCCTGATGACTAAGGACATTGAGCATTTCTTTAAGTGTTTCTCTACTGTTTGATATTCTCCTATTGAGAATTCTGTTTAGATCTGTACCCCATTTTTTAATTGGATTACTTGATTTGTTGCTTTTTAACTTCTTGAGTTCTTTATATATTATGGATATTAGCCCTCTGTCAGGTATAGGGTTGGTGAAGATACTTTCCCAGTCTGTAGGCTGTCGTTTTGTTCTGACAACAGTATCTTTGCTTTACAGAAGCTTTTCAGTTTCATGAGGTCCCATTTATTGATTGTTGCTCTTAGAGCCAGTGCTGCTGCTGTTCTATTCAAGAAGTTGTTTCCTTTGCCAAGGAGTTCTAGGCTGTTCCTCAGTTTTTCTTCTAACAGATATAGTGTGTCTGGTTTTATTTTGAGGGCTTGGATTCACTTGGACTTTAGTTATGTGCAGGGTGATAAATATGAATCTATTTGCATTTTTTCTACATCTAGACACCGAGTTAGACCATCACCATTTGTTGAAGATGCTGTCTTTTGCATTGTATGGTTTGGCTTCTTTGTAAAAAATCAAGTATCCGTAGGTGTGTGGGTTTATTTCTGGGTCTTTTATTCGATTCTATTGAGCCACCATTCTAATTTCTATGCCAATGCCATGCAGTTTTTATTACTATTGCTCTGTAGTACAGCTTGAGATCAGGGATGGAGATACCTTCAGACAATCTGTTGTTGTACACGATTGTTTTAGCAATTTTGGGTTTTTTGTTTTTCCACATGAAATTGAGAATTATTCTTTCAAGGTCTGTAAAGAATTGATGGGAATTGCATTGAGTCTGTAACTTGCTTTTGGCAGGATGGCCATTTTCACTATGTTAACCCTTACTGATCCATGAACATGGGAGCCATCTTCTGATATCTTAATTTCTTTCTCAGAGACTTGAAGTTTTTTTCAAACAGGTCTTTCACTTGCTTGGTTAGAGTTATTAGTAGCTATTGTGAAGGGTGTAGGTTCCCTAATTTCTCCTCAGCCCTTTTGTCTTTCATATACTGTAGGGCTACTGATTGGTTTTTTGTTTTTGTTTTTGTTTTTGTTTTTTTTTTTTGAGTTAATTTTGTATCTAGCCACTTTGCTGAAGGTGTTTATCAGCCGAAGGAGTTCTCTGGTTAAATTTTGGGGGTCACTCATGTATACTGTCATATCATCTGCAAATAGTGATACCTTGACTTCTTCCTTTCTGATTCATTTCCCCTTGATCTTCTTTAGTTGTCTTACTGTTCTAGCTAAAACTTCAAGTACTATGGTGAAGAGATACAAAGAGAGTGGGGAGTCTTGCTTTGTTCCTGATTTCAGTGGAATTGATTTAAGTTTCTCTCCATTTAGTTGATGTTGGCTGTAGGCTTGCTGTATATTGTCTTTACTGTGTTTAGGTATGTGCCTTGTATCCCTGATCCCTACAAGATTCTAAACATGAATGGGGTCAGATGCTTTTTCGGCATCTAAGGAGATGTTCATGTGGCTTTTCTCCTTCAGTTTGTTTATATGGTGGATTACATTGATGGATTTCCATATATTGAACCACCCTTGCATGCCTGGGATGAAGCCTACTTGGTCATGGTGGATGTTACCTTTTATGTGTTCTTGGATTCCGTTTGCGAGTATTTTATTAAGTATTTTTGCATCAATCTTCATAAGAAAGACAGGTCTGATGTTCTCTTTGTGTGGTTTAGGTATCAAGGTGACTGTGGCTTCATAGATTAAGTTTGCTAATGTTCCTTCTGTTTCTGTTTTGTGGAATAATTTGAAGAGAATTTGAGTTAGCTTTTCTTTGAAGGTCTGGTAGAATTCTGCGCTGACACCATCTGGCCCTGGTGCTTTTTTTGGAAGAGAGACTTGATGAGTGCGTCTATTTACTTGGTGGATATAGGACTATTTAATATATTTACCTGATCTTGATTTAATTTTGGTAAATGGAATCTATCAAGAAAATTGTCCATTTCATTTAGATTTTAAAATTTTGTGGCGTGTAGGCTTTTGAAGTAAGACTTAATGATTTTGGGGGTTTCCTTAGTGTCTGTTGTTATGTCCCTCTTTTCATTTCTGATTTTGCTGATTTGGATAGTTTCTCTCTGCCTTTTAGTTAGTTTGGCTAAGGGTTTGTCTAACTTACTGATTTTTCTCAAAGAACCAGCTCTTGGTTTCATTGATTATTTGAATTGTTTTATTTGATTTTAATTCATTGAGTTCATCTTTGAGTTGTATTATTTCCAATCATCTACTCCTCTTGTGAGTGTTTGCTTCTTTTTTTCCTAGGGCTTTTAGGTGTGTTATTAAGTTGCTTGTATGAGATGTCTCAAAGTATTTTCTGGAGGCACTTAGTGCTATGAACTTTACTCTTAGCATTGCTTTCATTTTGGCCCATACATTTGGGTAAGTTTTACCTTAATTTTCATTGAATTTTAGGAAGTCTCTAATTTATTTTTTCATTTCTTCCCTGATTAAGCTGTCATTGAGTAAAGAGTTGTTTAGTTTCAAAGTGTATGTAGGCATTTTGTTATTTCTGTTGTTGTTGAGGTCTAGTTTTGGGCCATGGTTTTCTTATAGGATACAAGGAATATTTTGATACTCTTGTATCTGTTGAGGCTTGCTTTGTGCCCAACTATATGGTTAATTTTTGAGAAAGTTCTGTGAGGTGCTGAAAAGAAGGTACACTCTTTTGAGTTTGGGTGAAAAGTTCTGTAGACATCTGTTAGGTTCATTGGGTTTAGGATCTCTGTAAGTGTCATTATTTTCCCTTTTAGTCTCTGTCCAGAATATCTGTCCCTTGGTGAGAGTGGAGTGTTGAAGTCTCCCACTGTTATGGTGTTGGGATCGATGTGTGATTTAAGGTTTAATAATGTTTCCTTTACAAATGCAGGTGCTCTTGTATTTGGGGCATAGATATTCAGGATTGTGATGTCCTCCTAGTGGATTTTTCTTTTGATGAGAATGAAGTGCCCAACCTCATCTTTTTGGATTAATTTTGGTTGAAAGTCTATTGTATTAGATATTAGGATAGCTATGCTGCCCCCGCTTGTTTTCTGGGTCCATTTGCTTGAAAAACATTTTTCCAGCCCTTTGCTCTGAGGTAATGTTTATCTTTGTTGCATAGGTGTGTTTCTTGAATGCAGCAGAATGTTGGATCCTGTTTCTGCAATCATTTTTTTAGTCTGTGTCCTTTTATTGGAGAGTTGAGTCCATTGTTTTTGATATATAATAGTGACTAATGAATGTTAGAATGTTAGTTCCTTTTATTGTGGAGTTGGTGGTCTTACTGTGTTTCTATGCTTGTTTTCTTTTAATTTTTTTGTTGTGAATTTATCTATAGCTTGTGTTTTCTTGGGTGTAGTTGATTTCGTTGGATTGGAGTTTTCCTTCTAGTATTTTCTCTAGGGCTGGGTTGCTGTGTAGATATTGTGTAAATTTAGTTTTTCATGGAATATTTTGTTTTCTCCATCTATGTTGGTTGAAAGCTTTCCTGGGTATAGTAGTCTGGGTTGGCATCTATGGTCTCTTAGAGTATGAATGACATCTGCCCAGGCCCTTCTGGCTTTCATTGTATCTGTTGAGAAGTCTGGTATGATTCTGTTAGGTCTACCTTTATATGTTACTTGACTTTTTTCCCTTGCTGCTTTTAATATTTTTTTCTCTGTTTTGTAGATATAGTGTTTTGACAATTATGTGACGTGAGGAGTTTCTTTTCTGGTCTAGTCTATTTGGTATTCTGTAGGCCTCTTGTATGTTTATGGATGTCTCTTTCTTTAAGTTGGAGAAATTTTCTTCTGTGATTTTCTTGAAAATATTTCTGGACCTTGGAGCCTGGAATCGTCTTTTTTGTCTATTCATATTATTCTTAGGTTTCATCATTTTTGGTGCCCTTGATTTCTTGGGTGTTTTGTGTTTGGAACTTTGCAGATTTTACTTTTTCTTTGAGAGATGTATCAGTTTCTGCAAATGTATCTTCAGTGCCTAAGATTCTCTCTTCCATCTCTTGTATTCTGTTGGTGATACCTACCTTTGTGGTTCCTGATCTTTTCTCTAAGTTCTCCAGCTCCAGGATTTTCTCTGTTTGTGTTTTCTTTATTGATTCTAATTCTGTTTTCATGTCTTACACCATTTCCTTTATCTGTTTGACTGTGGATACCGGTCTTTCCCTGATGTCCTCTATTTTTTTGTTCGTTTCCTCTCTATATGCCACCACTTTTGTCTCTACTTGAATATTTGCCTGTATTTCTTTGAGAGCTTTTTTAAGTGTACTCTCTATATGCCTCTACTTGTGCTTCTACGTGTGCCTGTTTGTTTGGCTATATTTGCTTGTATTTCTTGGAGACCTTTGTTCATTCCCTCTTTCAGTGCCTTTAATAACTGGATATGCATAGATTTGAGACCATTTTCCTGTGTTTCTGATGAATTAGCATATCCATTGATTTTGGGGGTTGCTGGTGAAGCCATGATGTCCTGATTTTTGTTGAATGTGTTCATGCGCCAACCTCTAGCTTTGTGCTTATGTGTAACCTTTGCTGTTTGTTCCTGGAGTCTGCACTTCAGACAGGGTCCATCTGTCTCTGATTTATGTAGTATTTTTCATGAAGATGAGAGTTCTACCTGTTCATTAGTGGATGATGGTGTTTCAGCTGTAGGAAGGTCGCAGGCGCGTGTTGGCACGCACGGGCTTGTGGGTGGAACTGTGCCTTAAAGGACAGGGTGCTGGAGTGTGTAGATGCCTGGAAGGCTAGAGCTTAAGTGCAGGAGGGGGTGCAGGTGCTGGTGTTACCCCCTTACAGGTGCCCTGAAAACCTCAGCTGCCTACAGGCCTGTCGTACTGTCCTGATATTCAGCCTGCCTGGGCTCTAGGAATTGTTTGCCTGGACTCCACTGGTAGACCCACAGAACAGGGCCTTCAATGTTGAGAATACTGTCTCAAGAATCCCTATGTTGCCCACAGTGGGGTTGTGGGTGAGAGGAATCTGATGTCTGTCTGCTACCTTAGAGGGACCCTAGATCTGGGGCTATGCAAGCACTCATTTGAAGGCACACTCACATAAACGTGTTCACAGGCCAAAATGGACAGCCCAGGGTTTCCCCTCTTCTCTACTCTAAGATTTGGTCTTGCAGGGGCAAATGAGAATATAGGAGATCCATCAGTTCAGTGATGTCCACTGTTTGGCTGCCAGGCAGGGAGACCCATATTTGGGGCAGCTGCCTCTGCCTTCTCAGTCATCAAGCACAGAGGCTCCTGCTTGGGCTAGCCGAGGTCCTGCTCCAGCTGCAGAACTGGGAGGCCTGTATAGCTGCCAGCTATAGCCACAGACCTGGGATGCCTGCCTCTGCCTTCTCAGTCACCGAGAGCAGAGGCTCCTGCTTGGGGCAACCATTGTCGCCTATCACATTGGGAAGCGCAGTGGGGTTGAGTATTTGCCATTCTTAGTCCCTGGAGATGTCTGTGGGTTCCCAGGATTCAAACTGTCCCAGCTCATGAGTTGTCCCCTCTTGCCCAGCAAGCCTCACTGTCGATTTTCTGGCTTCAGCTGTCCTTCCACTCAACAATTTCAGAGTTTTGGATCCTGTGCCCCTCAGATATAGTGCGCACTGGTCAACACCATCTTGGACCACCACTCCTTGTGTTTCTAAGTAAAGAGCCCAGTCTATTTAGCAGAGATGGTCATTCTAAGTAGTAACGTGGTGGCTGGGGATTCAGTGGGAAAGCTTGTGCTTGGGCTCCACCCTTCTCCGTAAAAAAAATAACTTTATGTGGTCTTCTGAAATGTGGACTCGCATGTGTAAATAACTAAACTTTCTGGGTCGTATAGAGAAATACCTTGCTATTTTTCTCCCCTTCCTAACCTCTCTCTTCCTTCTTCCTCCCTCCAGTCTTTCATTTCTTCCTTTTTTTGTCACTTGCATTCCAGGCTGACTTGCAGCTTGCTACACAATTGAGAATGTTTCTAAGCTTCTGGTCCCCTTATCTCCTCCTGTCAAGATTACAGATGCTTATCGCCTGCTTTTATGTGGTGTTGGGGATCCATGCTAGGGTTCTACATGTTAAGAAAGCACCCTACTCACTAGGGTACATCTCCAGACTAAGCTTTGTGTTTTTCTAATTAACAACCTACATTCAAAGTGGTTCTTTTTTAAGGGTCCTATTATGTGAAGTTTGTATGGTTCCTCTCTACAGTTCATACTCTGATAACAATGTTTTTTGAAATTTTATGCACATGTAGTGATTGGGTAAATTGCTCTGAATCAAATTGCTGGGTGAAAGGTATTTGTACATTTCAAAGGTGAGGAAAAACAATGAGATGACTAGTTCTTTTCGGCATGTGTTCAACAGTGAAAGGGTCTGTACTTTCTGCCCAGGAGGACACTGTGCAGTGGGACATCAGGGAGAATGTCAGACGGAGTCTGGTTAGATGGTTAGATACAGTGACTCCATGAAGGGAGATGAGGGAAGGCCTGAGTAGGCAGAGAAGTCATGACCGAGCAGACTATGTTTGCATCTCTAAAAGAGCATGCATTGAATTTGTGAGTTTCACAGGGAAAGCAGAGGTACATTACAAGGTATGGGCCAGCCCAAGGGAAAACTGGTACTGCACCCCCAAGGAGAGTGTTCATATAGGATAGCAGCTGCTGGAGGAGATCAGATGAAGCTGGGGGGCATTGGCGGGAGTCTGAGAGAGCCTGAGAGATGAGTAAAGTCAGTACATGGAACATAAAGAGTCATTTCAGGGAACAGGTTAGAAAATATTTAAAGGCTTTGTACGTTACTCATTTGGAATATTCCATAAAACCTTGTCCTTAGACTACCTTACAGCTCTAGTAAATCATGTTACCCTCAGCTAGGTGCACAGATGCCATCCCAGAACTTGGGAGGCTGAAGCAAGAGGTATACAAAATAAATGTATCATGGTTTTCTGCTAACTGTGTGACTTTTCACAGATACCTGTGTGTGAAGTTGCTGCAAGTTTGTAAAGCTAAAAAATTCCCACTATGCAGTACTTTTCAGACAAATACAGATACACTGAGTTAGAGTTGCCTGTGGTAATCAGTGACATGTTGTATGGGTTTGTCACCTAGGAGCAAAAGGTATGGCATCTAAGTTTGTGTAAGTATGCTCTGATAGTCACATGATGAAGTTGTATCAGGAGATATTTCCAAACCTTATCTTGGTTTTGCAGGCACTCCAGTGTCTGACTTCTGGCTGCCATCCAGGTTCTGTAGTCCTTTACCTTCTGTGCCAGTATTTACTTAGGTGAACATTCCTTCCATCTTCAGCATGCATCCTTATCTCCTGCTGCATGTACCTTCTAGAAAGCTACTTACTAATTTTTAGACTTGTTATTTTAAAATCTTAGCCATTCTCATAGGTACTCAGAACTAACTGGTGCTTCAGTTTGCATTTTCTGTGTATGGTTTTTAATATATTTTGTCGGGGCTTTGCATATCTGTAAAGCATTTCTGTTGACAGAGGAGACCCTTTATATATTCTGGTTGTAATTTGAAAATTATAGTCTCTCTCTCCCCATATATGAATATATGTGTGTGCACATATATATGTGTTGCTGTATATCTACCTCAACACACACGGAGGGGACAACTTGTGGCAGTCAGTCCTTCTAACTGGTATTTGGACTCAGTGTCAGCTTGATGGTAGACACCTTCTTTACTCACAGCAATATTTTGCCTACCCAAGATACAGTATTTTAAATTTTGGTATTTTTCATCAATAAAGAAAGGTGATTACTTCTTTAATTTTGAGGAGTTTGTGAAAATAAAGTATATGTAGAAAGCATTTCACATGGATACATTGGAAGAACTGAAGCATTTTACCTCATATTTCAGACTTCAGCTTTTTAGATTAATAGAGAATTGTTTTTCAACTAGTAGGACATTCCATTGCTGTTTTGAACTTTGTAAACACAGATAGCTTTTCAATGTATCCTTGTAAATCTTTTCACTTATCTTCATTTTGAGTACCTGTGATCATGTTTATCCCAAAGCCTTATAGTTCTGTATGTTTGAAGCATTGAAAAGAAAGTAAAGTTTATTTCAAGTTGACATGATACGGAATTTTTTGGAAAAGGGTTTGCAATGAGGTACTATCTATATCAGGTTGTCCTGTCGCCCTCTCTGTGGGTGGTTCTCTTGATTAGATCTTTTGATGTGAGAAGACCCAATTTGGAAGTGGAAAGCTCCTGTCTCTGGACTCAAAAATGCGTGCATTAATTTGTTCTTTTCTGCTCATGACTATAGCTGTGATAAGCTGCTTCAGGCTCCTGCTGCTGTGACTTTTCTGCTATAAGGGACTGTAACTTGGAAGGGTGTGATAAAATAAAACCGTTCTCCCCTAAGTCTTTGTCACAAGGTACTTTATTATAGCAACAGAAATAAAACTTCAGACACAGAGGCAGGAGGATTGCTATTTAAGGCCATCCTTATCTACACAGTTTGTTTCAGGCTAGCTAAGACTACAGCTTGAAGCCCTGTCTCAAAAAACAAACAACAACAAAAAGTTAAGGGTTTACATTATATTTTACAATATAGGTCATATTAGCTTTTTGCTGCAAATGAAGTCTGTGTCTCAAGTGATTTATGAAAATAGTTTATTTAACTTTTAATTTTGGAACTTCAAAGTCCAATAATAGGTAGTGTAGCATGGATGTAGTGTCTAGTGAGGGTTGAGGGTGGTCGCCCATTGTGGCAAGGTCCTATGTGGGAGCAAACATTTCTGTCTCCATCAGAGGGCAGAAGGAGAGTTAGGGCCCATCAGTCTCCTGTGAGGGAACAACCTGTTTATTTGAGTGCCTCATAGTGTGTCTCAACTCTTAAAGGTCTGTATCACTTGACAATAGTGCCACATATGAACCAAGACTTTCATTACACTGTTATGACATGCTTAAACTGTAGTATGCTCACTAGGTAAAGCTAGAAATATAAACAAAATGGGCTGGGTGTGTTTCTTAGTGGCAGAGTTCTTTAGTATAGATATGGTCCTGAGGTCCATGTACAGCACTGTACAAAAGCCCCAGAGCACTCTAAAGCCCCAGAGGCTGTAACTGTTGTCACAGTGTGAGGATGTGTACATTTAATCTGCATTTATATTTACTTCCTTCCATATATTTACTGTGTATAAATATGCTTTATTCACTTAACTTACCATATTCCATAGTATGCAATGCTGTCCATATTTAAAATCTCCACTGTTCTGGAAGGAACTTTCCCAGTTGCTTTCTTCCAGTGAAGACTACCTGTGCATTTAAGCCAGTCCTTTTGAATCTACCGAGCTTGTTCCTCACATTTTTAATTCCCCTTGACATTGTTGACATTTTAAATAAAGCTTTTACATCAGCCTTAAATAGATCTGATGGAATAAAAAAAATACAGCAATTTGATATGTCATACAACTCACTTTAGAAATATAACTTCTGAGTCAAAAATTCCATTTTAGTTTCTCTATATAATTTGATCTTCATAAATAAATTTTATGCTGGTAAGCCTTTTATTGATCACTTTGCATTTCTTTGCAAAAAGATTATAGACTTTTAAATTGAGAAAAAATTCTTTTGAGCATGATATTCTTGGGAGTTATTTCCTCTAAATTGAATTACCATTATTGAGGTTTATTCTAAACTTAATTACCATTTTAAGTATTATTAGTGCATGTTAGATCCAGTCAGAATAATTATATTACAGGCTCTTGTAATAACTACCGTTCACATGACATTGTATGCTCATCAGAGTTCTCATGCTTCAACAGGTCAATGCCTGTGGGAAATGTGTGGAAATGAAGGAGGACCTTTAGACGTCCTCATCTTTGTTATGTGACCTTACCATGTTACTCAGGTACTGGGAGCCTTCATTTCTTTATGTAAAATAAGAATAAATCTAAAGATTAAATCCCTGGGCAAATATAAGGTATTTTAAAGAAAGTTTAAGGAGAGCTCTGCTCAAATGTAAAGTTCTTTTTATTAGAACTTTGTGCTAAATAACCAACATACTGATTATTAGACCCTGAAATATATAACGTTCTGAAAAATTCTCAAATGAAACTGCTGTTTATGTGAGTAAAAGTGATTGGACCAGTCAGATGAGAGCGTTCTAGGTCAGTCTAAATGCTGTGTTACGCCATTTACCTGCATCCGTCCGTATTGAACTTTGTTACTTATATATGGACCAGCATATTTTTTTGAATAAGTTGTTAATGACCTGAAATATTTTGTTCCATGTAGTATTAGTGATATTTCTTATATTCCTGGCTACTTTATGTCACTTGAACATGCCTGATCAAATTTAAATACATAATAAAACTTGAGGTAAATATGAACATTCGCCAGTTACTAATAGCATACCTGGATCATGTGTCTTAGAATTCTGACTCCTATCAATGATAAACATATCCTGGCCCTAAGCCTCTATTCTCTGTATTTTACCCAGCATTCATTTCAAAAACCTGAGTGACATTCATGTGTGTGGTACTTGCAACATCTTTCTTTAATTCTACTCAGCAAACTAGAGTAAGATTTGATGTATGAGAGTAGATTTGACCCCAGTGAATTTGTATTAAGTACGTGTCAGTAAGTGGAAACTGTTTCTTGGTCACGATACCCAACCAACTTGGGACAGTTGATAGACTTCTGGTTTCGTCTGTTCTCTAGATCTGTGCTCTGAAGTCACTCCCTACATGTGGCTCCTGAGCATCTGATTCCTACTACTTCCATAACTGACCATAACTTGAGTGAAAAGACAAGAAATCCCCACTCCATTACTAGAACATTTTCAACATCTTGTAACAATGTACTAAGTTACACAGGAAGCCTTAACTGGGCCACAGTTGGTTGCTTTAAGAACAAATTTTGAGAGGCCAGAGAGGTGGATCAGTGAATAAGAATAAGCACTGCTTTTGCTGAGGCCCAATTTGATTCTCACAGACACAGTACATTTAAAAAACAAACAAAAAGCCCTCCAAAACCCCCATCTTTTTTAAAACTTCAGAACTTCATTTTCCTGCACTTGTTAAAGCCAGATGTCCAAGATCAAGGCATCTTGATTTGGTATGGTTTCTCACTGTAGTGTTTCTTTTTGTTTTGCAAATGAAACTCAGTTCCTGTGTATGCACGTGACTGGCAGTGGCTCTGTGTGTCATTACTCATTCTTATGAAAATACCAGCATGCTTGGATTAATACCTACCCATATGATTTCCCTCCAAATATAGTTGAATTCTGAAGTATTGATTGCTAGGAATTCAGCCATGATTTGAGTTTGGATTTTGATTTATGCTTTAGTGGTCTTCATGACGCTTGTGTGACAGGAGCAGCCATCACCAACCTCAGTTCCCAGGCGGCCATGGAAATGCAAAGTTAGACATTTAACATTCTGTAGTGCATGCTGTTGCTGGCTATTATAGCTAGCACGTAGGTATATTAAATGTGCTTTTTACTTACAATATTTCTGATTTCTGGTAATTTTATCAGAACATAACCCAACTGTAGTTGCAGGGGCTCCTGTATTCCAATAATTACCAAATAAGGAAGTTTTACTGTCATTGCAATACAATATAGCTGGTATGTAGAAAGTCATTTTTGTCTTTCTTAGGTATTGTATGTATATCTTATGTATTGTATGTCTATACATTTCTTTTTGTTTATTCAATACTTTCTGACTATCCACTGTTAAACATTGTTTAGTAGTATTTCTTAAGACACAGTAAGTTTCAACTTAAAACACTTGAAAAAATTCAGCCTTCAGCAGGTGTTTAAGGTAACAAACGTCATTTTGAATGTAAATAGAAATTTTCCAGCTGAGCATGGTTGCCCACCTTTAATCCCAGCATTCAGGAGGCAGAGGCAGGCAGATCTCTGTGAGTTCAAGGCCAGCCTGGTTTACAAAGCAGGTTCCAGGATGGCCAGGGCTGTTACACAGAGAAAACTCTGTCTGAAAAAAAATAAACAAACAAACATTTTCCCAATAGCCTCTTCAAAGGGGACAGTTTTATAATTTATTTAAACTAGTATCTCTAAAATATTGCTTTACCTTATAATCACTATAAAAGTTATAGATACTAGGGTTTGCATTTCTTGTTCTAAATTTTCAAACATCGGGGTGGTTTACATTTGTGTCACATTATTGCTAAATTTTCATTGAACATACTTGATATATATTTAGTTTGTAATATAATTTATCACAAATGGAAGGTAAGCCTCTTGCCAAGGCTACTGCTAAGGATTATGGTATTTTATTGTCAGTGGCTAGCAAGGGAAATTGAAAAGACTACTAGACTTTAGAGTTTCAAGAGTTAATCCTAACATTTTCTTCGTTGATCCACGAATAGCCTCCTAACTTTGTAATTAACTTCACTGACAATGAAAAGAATATCCCTGCTCCTTGGTTGCCTCTGGATAAAGGTATTGGAGATAGATCACGGGGCGAAACCTGGGTGTTCTGCTTCTGAAGTTCTTTGTGTCAGTGTGGCTTTGTTGTTTGCATTGAAGTAGTGTGCTTGCTTTTGAAGTCTAGCAAAGGGTGGTCCCTGAGTACAATAGGAGTATTCTCATCTCAAGAGTACATATCTCAGAGAGTGAAGCTGTCACACAAAATCAATGTCCATCTGAGTCATTCCAGAGCAGTGGCTTTCAGGTCCTTTGTCTTGTGACCTCAATGAATGAAATTTGGGACAGTGGGAGTGTGAGTTTCTAAAGGAGTTTTATGATGGGATTGTAGGTGGGGGAGCTCCTGGAGAGGAGTGGGCAGTAGAAAATGGCCTCAACCAGGCAGCTCTTCTCGGGGCAGTTCTGTAAGTGTATGGCAGAAACTGGGGTAGGGTGTGGGAGTGATGGTCAGTCCACAGTGGTTCCTAGCGCGCCTTGCAGTTTACAGTACCTTCACACCTAAGGAGCTCTCTTACAGGTTTCGGAAGAGGGGGAAGAAAGATGTCAAGAATGCAGGTCAGACTGAGCTAAGGAAATTTCTAACTTCTGGCCCAGGACAAACACCTGAGCTACCCTAGCCAGTTTCTGTCTCTTGTTCTTAATCATGTTGATATTTAGAACTAACATACCAATTACTAAAAATAACTCTCTAGAAAATGGGGGAAGTGTCCTCTTTTTGTGGAAAGGTAAATGAGGAGGCTATTGCTCAAGCATTGTGGTCTTTTATTGTCACGGGTTATGTTAATCCTCTTTCACTTATCTACAAAAACACAAGTCCAGTGCTTGTCCTCTTCAGCTCTGTGGAACCTTCCTTGGTAAGTTGCTGCTTTGAGTCCAGTACTTTCCCTGCTGTGTAACTCCTAATCATTGGACTAAAGTGTATGTATGCATGCTGAGACTTTACACCATTATTGCACTTCATTTTGTCTGCTGTAAGTTGAATTTTTCCTCGTTTGATTTGATGTTTTTTTTTATTTGCCTTGTTTTCCCTTAATTATATTTTATTATATTTGATGACAAAAGTTTTAGTCCATCTATTGTTAAAGGCCAAATTGTTTCTCTCATTTTTAAGCAGTATCTCATTACCTTTGAGGCTATCTTCTCATAACATGCAGAGCATCAGTCTCCTTGGCTTTAGTGGTACTCAGTCTCCAGGGCTCTCCTCTCCCAGTTGTTCTGTTAGTATTCTGATCTTTGCATGCCTTTAGAAACTAAGGGAATCCAGTTCACTTAGATTGAATAACTGAAAACATAAAGCAAACCTCTGAGGGCACTTTTAATATTGTTAACCACCTTCCCCCTGTGAATTAGAAGGAGAAAATAAAATCTGTAGGTTTTGGTACATTAACAGCAAATGGCTTTTGAGATCTTCCAGGATAATAGTGTGTTTCTCCACTAACTTCCTATCAAGGGGATTTTTGTTGTTGTTATTGTTGTTCTATTCTTGGTCAAACCTACTGAAAAGTGTTATTCTCTTTAAGAGACAAACAGATGGCTCAACAAATGGATTTTATTATGAATGTAATCCTGCCTTTATCACACTACTATTTTTGAAGCTACTCATCTGTCATCAGGGTTAGTTTCTTTAGTTTTTATGACTTTCAACACCCTTAAGCTTTTGATGTACTCTTCTTGGGTTGTTTGTGAGGTACTGACTCCTGGCACAATTGCTGCTGAGAAGCTTGCCCTATACCAGCTAAGACCACTGGATTTGAAGTTTCTTCCTCACCAAGCGCAAGTGCTATGAGCTGTGAGTCCAGCATTTGCAGAAATACATGCAGCTCCCATTGTGTCCAGCATGTGCTTTCCTTGTGGTCTTCAAGGTAGGGTGACTCTTCTGTTGGGACAGAGCCAGCCAGCTCTGTCTTCTTAAGAAAACCTGCTTTTATTAGTGTTGATGCAGTAACCCAGCTCTCATCTCAAGAGGAAAAAGAGAATTTATTCCAGGCCGAGGGTGAATAAAGGCATTCTTAGCCTTTGAGTTGGTGGGAACTTGGGGTCCATTTCTGCATGCCACAAACCTAATAGTCACAAATCTAGTCACTCATAAAAGTGGGCAATGAATGACCTTTTAGGTGATCTTTTAGGTGCTATAATGGTTTGGTTCTGTGCTTTCATTCTTCCATCTCCCTACAGTCACTGGAGTTGTAATCAGTCTCATAGGATGCTTAACACAGGTATGGTTTTGCTTTTGTTTTTTGTTTTTTTTGCCACTTCCCTTAACATTGAACAAAGAGCTATTTATTAAAAATGTGCATTTTATCATTTAGCTTTTTGGCTAAGGTCAAATATACAAATATACAATAAAAATATGGGAGCTTACCTTTATTTTTCTTAGTTTGAAACTTAAGTAGCATAGAAGACTTTTACTGGTTTTTATTTATTTACTCTCCAAATACTGATGATCTGAACTAGACTATTTTCTAGGCTAGTGATGATGTCATTTTCTGAACTGTTGCTATGCCAAGCACAGTTATCAGCATGGAAAAGCATCCCAGTAGATCTCCTTAGGCTTTTGACTTCTCAGTCCCACCATCCCTTCCTGGAAGCTTGGAACACTCAGAAGCTCATGAGACCGTGCTTCCCTTTATTTTAAATGGCAACAATTGCAGGGTATTTACAGCACTAACCAGGGCTTGTAGTTCATGCAGATGAAATAGAACTTAAGTGTCAGTAAGTAAAGTAGCAACAGAAAGTAAAACATAAATTCTTCCATACCGTTGTATGTATTTATGAAGTCTTTGTGTGGTATACCTTGCTACTCAACTGAATTCCTAGGTGTATATAAGAGACACAACATCACACTTCAGTCTGACTGACTGAAAACCTGCCTCTCACTGATACCTACAGGTCAGACTTAAACCTTTTAAAATTTGTGAAGCACTGGCATAAGAGTCATACCCCACTTTTCAAAAATAATGAAAACAAGCAAAACCTTATATTAAGTACTAATGTCTATTCCTATCTGGTTTTCTTTTTAAGCTACTGATGCCCAGGGCTTTTCCTTTGAGTTTTGGTATTTTCTGAGTGACAATGCATGGCGACAGACCTTAGAGCAGAGGACATTTCATTTGAGAGTGGCATGCTAATGTCCTCTGTTCCAGCAGCATCTTGGGGGCTGTCTTTGTTGGGATACTTGGTGTACTTCTAGGAACAGCTGTGTATGATTTTGACTTTGTCAGTATATTTGGTACTGACAGAATGTGAAGCTTTCCACATGGTTTTGATTTGATGTTGCTTTGAATGTTGGGGAAGTGAATCTAAAAAGTTATATGTAATTGTAAGCCCCAAAATAATATTAGGAAATGTACTCTAAAATCTGGGTATTGAAATGGTAATCTTCACAGTCTACACTGTCTGTTTCAGAGCCATATGAAACATTGGTGAAGCAGATCTGGGTGTCTCTGTACAGACTTTCTAAGGATTAACAAGGATGATCTACCCTGACTGTGCAGCATCATCCCAGAAACTGGAACCCAGATGGAATATGGGGAGGAGAAAATCAACTGGCATTCCTTCCCTCTGCTTGTTAGCCTGCCACAGTGTGAACTGCTCTGCTTCAGCAAGCTCTTCCTGACATTTCTGGAAATGAATAAACCAAATTTTTCCCTGCATACGTTATTTGTGTCAGGTATTGTGCTCACAGCAATGCCAGACTAACATACAAAAGGATCAGAGTCAGGAGTAGCTCCTTGAGGAAACTGCTCATCTGAATGATGCTCTCTAAATTGTCCCTATAGGCAAGAGGAATCTGAGAATGAGTACTTTTTCTCCAGTGGCTTCAGTACAGTAGTCACGTTGTCATAGTCCTTTCTCTGATGACACAGTGCTGGTAAATGAATCCATAATGCTAATTTTGGGAAATGGGCTTTGAAGAGTAATGAAGTTGGTGATCAATAGACTTTTTCTGATTCTCCCTTTTGTTTTTCTTCTTATTTTTCAGGAAATTGCGACTCTAAAGTTGTTTGCTCTAAGTTAGAACAGATCCAGGCCATCTGAAAGTGCGTTCAAGTTGTGTTTTGTGACTGTTGTTTGATTTGGATAGAGGGAACATACTCCTCTCTGTCTTCCTCCTTCCCTCTTCCCCCCTTCCACCTTTTCCCTTTCTTCCTCCTTCCCTCTCTCATGTGTGTGTGTATTTGCTGAGCCAGTACTTTGACTCTCTTATGCATGTACCATCATGTTCACATATATGATCCTTTGCAGAAAAAAAAAAACACCCCCCCCCCAACCACCAAATGGTGTGTCCTTTCGTAGAGCTTATAGGCTAGTAGAGCACCTGGAAACATGCCAGAGTCCATATGACAGGGACGTGAGAAGGAGCTCTGAATCACATGAAACAGAGCTGAGGGCTTATGGATAATTTCTGACAGTTGGGAGAAATCAGCGTCAGTACTGTATGAAATTTGTGTACATTCTTGAGAGTCGAATTAAGGTATATATCGGCCCTGAACCTGGGCCTTCATGTGTGTCTGTCAAATGTGTATATTCTTTGCAAATTTTAGTGGAAGAAGACATGCAAAGTGTTTCTGCTTCCCAGATCTTATCTCAAGACTTTTTCTTTATTCATATAGCACTAGCCACTATACAAGTTGGGAAAATTATTAGGACTTGAAAATGAGCAGAAAAGATTACTAAGTGTCTTTTCTGTGTTATCCTGTGTTTATCTCATGGGTCCTGAAATAACTGTATGGGATAAACTACCTTTCCTTTCTTTCTTTTTTTTTTTTTGGTTTTTGTTAGTTTATTTTTTATTTTATCTATAAGCCAATAAGGTATCTACAAATAAGAAAATATCTAATACGTATTTCATAAGTACCGCAATGAAAGGACACATTCCATACTTTGAAATGATTGATTTGTAAAGAAATACACACTGTCTCAATAATTATAATTTTAAAGTTTGTCACAAAGTACATGTTCAAAGTAATTATCTTTATATGACTGATAGAGTTTAACATTCAATTTGTTTTATCATTAATAAATTATGCATTTCTTTTTTTAAATTTATTTATTTTTATATCAATCACAGGTTAAGTATTTTGCATCCCAGGCGTAGCCCCCTCCCTCATTCCCTCCCACCCTCCCACTCCCTCCCTCATCTCCCTCCTCCCTGCCCCCTCCAAGTCCACAAAGGGGAGGACCTCCTCCCCTTC
>CM053763.1:3312127-3370683 GCA_028658305.1 Pachyuromys duprasi
TTTGGTGTAGTTTTTTCCGTTGGACCGAAGTTTTCCTTCTAGTACCTTCTGAAGGGCTGGGTTGCTGTGTAGGTATTGCATGAATTTTGTTTTGTCATGGAATATTTTGTTTTCTCCATCTATGTTGATTGAAAGCTTTGCTGGGTATAGTAGTTTTGGTTGGCATCTGTGTTCCCTTAAGGACTGCATGACTTCTGCTCAAGCCCTTCTGGCTTTCATAGTTTCTGATGAGAAGTCTGGTGTGAGTCTGATCAGTCTACCTTCATATGTTACTTGACCCTTTTCCCTTGCTGCCTTTAATATTTTTCCTTTGTTTTGTAGGTTTAGTCTTTTGACTATGATGTGATGAGAGGTATTTCTTTTCTGGTCTAGTCTATTTGGTGTTCTGTAGGCTTCTTGTAAGTTTATGGACATTTCTTTTTTTAAGTTGGGAAAATTTGCTTCTATGATTTTCTTAAAAATATTTTCCGGTTCTTGGAGCCTGGAGTCTTCTTTTTCATCAATTCCAATTATTCTTAGGTTTTGTCTCTTGATGGCATCGTTAATTTCTTGGATGTTTTGTGCTTGGGATTTCTCCGATTTTTTATTTTCCTTGAGTGAGGAATCCATTTCAGCCAGAGTATCCTCCGCTCCCGAGATTCTCTCTTCCATCTCTTTTATTCTATTGTTGATGCTTACCTTTGTGGTTCCTGATCTTTTCTCTAAGTTCTCCAGTTCCAGGTTCTTTTCCCTTTGTGTCTTCTTTATAGATTCTAATTCCGTTTTCATGCTTTGTACTGTTTCCTTCAACCTTTTCTTTCTTTAGATAAACTTTTTTAATGTGGTTGTAGTAGAAGTTAAGTAGTAACTGGATCTATGTTTCTTATTTACAATGTTGCAAAGTATTTTTGTGCAGGGGTTATGTAATTGATTTCTACCCTGATGAACAGACGTTTTAAGATACCATAGTTAATTGCCATGCATCAGTAATTATAAAAACACCTTGTTCATAGTGTTCTATCTCAGTAATGATTTCATGGTTCTGCCATGGTCCAAAAACAAACTAACAAACACACCAATCAAACAAACAGAACTAACAATTTCTTTTATTAGGTAGTTGAGTCTCAACCACACAGGAATAGTGTTGCTGTTACATTCCAGAGGTCTGCTGGCTGACCTGATGCTTACAGCATATGTACCATTTTTATAGAATCAGGAAACAGATTTCGGTAATACAGCCCATAACCACACCTTGAAAATTGTACTAACATCCTCATTAATTGTAGAATGCTTCTGGCATGGGATCATTTTGTGTTTGTAGGAAACTACGATTTTGTGAAATTATGCTTTAATACCAGGTAAACCGTGCTGATTTCATTTTTTGAATTTGGTCTTCCTGTAACAATCTGTGTAGAAAGTGAAGTGCACCCTGAAGTGTATAACATGGCCTCTTAGGGCATGCTGCAAGCTTGGCATGGACACAGGGAATACTTTGTGCTGCTGCCAGTTCTTCTGGAGAAAATGCAGACCTGTGGTGATGGCACTTTCCACAGGAAGGTGTGCAGACCAGGCCACAGTGCAGACTGCCCTGGAGGCAGCCCAAGAGGGGTTCTACACCAGTAATGCTCTCTTGATTTTCAGAACAGCCCAGCAGCTGCCTGTAATGCTAGGAATTTGTAGGTGGGGAGAGAGGGAGTCTTACTTAGCAGCCAATCTCAGCTTGTTTTTTGTTACACTCATGGAAAAGATCCAGAAAGGGAGAGGGAGAGACAGGGAAACAACCTCTAGGACTTTCCGAATGTGTGTCTTTTCTCACCTGTTTTATAACAATGAAATGGACACAGTAGTAAAGTTACATTTGGGCAATGGTTGCAAAGTTTTATGCACCTTAATTCCCCTGACCTTGATCTCATGTGCTAAGTATTACTTTCTAACTATAGAAATGACTCCCCCTCCCCAAGGCACCAAGTATTGTATTGAATTTTGTTCCCCCCCCCTTTTTTTAAATTAAAAAAAAAAGCTTGTTATGTGAATTTGGGGAATAAGAACACATTGAGGCTTAGTGGGTCTCCAAGGAGTGGAGAGTAGCAAGCGGGCATAGGTAGAGCTCAGAGTGGAACACTGACATGGGAACCTCCAGGAATTCCCAAGGGCTGTGGAGAACGAGGGGAGGATAAGGATTTCCAGGTGTGTAATGCCAGAGGCGCTTCGAGACTGGAGTAATTTAGATCCAAGAAGCCCGGTGGGAACTTTATGCAGTTTGGGCTGAAAACTATCAAATAATCTAATTCTTTAGTTTCTACTGTCTTGATCCTAGGAACAGTTGGTATCCGAAATTCCTCCCTTGTCTATTTAACAACTCACTTGAATTCATGTTATGGGTTTCAGTAGATGACTTAAAGTAAGCTTGCAATAATTCCTGTTGATTAAAAAAAATGCAAGTGAAGAGAATGTGTGTGCTGAGTGGCTCAAACTAATGGCATTCAGAGAAGCCACTGCTCACTCTGAAGTGTGCTCTCGACTGTGACATTAGATAGCTGTGAAAGGATTATGTAGATGGCAGTGCGGATACTTGAAACCTATCATAAATTTAACCTTTCTATTACTGTTAGGAGACGAGTTACCGTTTCCACTTGCCAAGTGGGAACCCTGCCGGAGATAGAGTTCCACAGTGCGCTTATGCAGTTCCATTGTGTTCTGAAGTGTGTTTAGTCAGTCTTGTGAAATTGAATCGTTTGCATGGCGTGTAAGAGTTAGAGCTGCTGAGGTAGCTGATAGCAGGCACAGAAGCACTACGTAGTTGAGACGAGGACACTTCAAAGATGGCGAGTTTGCAGCCCCCTCTACTGCATTGAGTCATGTTTGAGCTGTGCAAACCAATGCTAATGCCAGTATATTTATGTTTGTGTGATGATGAGCCTACGTCCTTACTGTGTTTTAGGTTTTTGAGGCTATGTTGAATGTGACCTAGGTCTCATATACTGACGTATTTGAACACTTGGTTCCTAGTTGGAAGTGCTGTTTGGGAAGGTTATGGATACTCTTGGAGAGGGAGCCTTGCTGTAAGAAGTATGGGCCTGGGGTGGCTTTGAAAGTTTATAACCTAGTTCCTTTTCCTGGTGTTTCCCCCTGTGTACAGTGGAACTGTGGTTAGTCTCCTTCCTGATGAGCAGGCCAGCCTTATGTTCCCGCTGCCATGCCTTCCTTGCAGTGGTGGACTTTATTGCTCTGAAAATGTAAGCCAGAATAAACCCTTTTTTTTTCCTAACTTGCTTTTTGTCAGAGTGGTTTTTCACAGAGATAGTAATGAATACAGAGGCCCTACCTGAGAGTTGTTTATATATTTTTAAGAAATTTTTTTATTTATTACAATTTATTCACTTTGTATCCCAGCTGTAAACCCCCCTCATCCCCTCACAATCCCACCCTCCCTCCCTCTTCTCCCATACCCCTGCCCCAGTCCACTGATAGGGGAGGTCCTCCTCACCTTCCATCTGACTCTAGCCTATCAGATCTCATCAGGGCTGTCTGTATTGTCTTTCTCTGTGGCCTGGTAAGGCTGATCACCAGCCACAGAGTTCATGACAGAGACAGCCCCTGCCCCCCTTACTAAGGGACCCACATGGAGATTGAGCTGCCCATGGGCTACATCTGAGAAGGAGGCCTAGATCCTCTCCATGCATGCTCCTTGGCTGATTCATCAGTCTCTGTAGGACCCCTGAGCCCAGATTTTTGGTTCAGAGAGAGATCCAAGATGTCGTTGATGTATACATATACATACATAGTTACTTGGGGTGATAATCCTCTCTTCACAAGCCAAAAACTAACAGACCTCTCAACACCAGTCATAAGCCTGAATTGTTGGTCAGGATTATCCATGTGACTTCCAAAATATAGGTATTGCAATTACCCTAGTTGCTTCTTAGAGTTGGAAGGTAAGGCTCTGTAGCTGAAAACACCATGCATTTCAGACAGGAACCAGAGGATCCAAGATGGATCTTACATGAAAGCCTCCTCCCTGAGGATTAGCTTTCATGATTCCAGAAAATGTTATAAGTTTTCAAAAAGGAGCAGCAACAGTAGTCCTACTCAGCTATGATGCCAATGAACAACAACAATGACTAGCATGACAAAAAAAGAAAAATGCTACGGTTGCAGTACTGGCATGAATGCATTGGTGGTAACCAACAGCTTTCTAATTGGACTTTTAAGACCTACTCAACAAGAAGGAAATCATAACTGGTACTAGAAACTTAGGCTAGTGAAGTCATGGATCTTGGAGAATAGCCTTCAGCTAGCACTTTTTAAAGCCAGCATAATCCCTAATTACATTCTAAATATTTATCCTTATGCCCAGAAATAAATGTGCTTCTCACCCAGGAAGTATCTCTTTGCAATTACTGGAGGCCATTATAGAAAACCACAACAAATCAAAATGCAGAGTTGTGTAACCCACACCCAATTGATAATCTACAACATAACTCCTGCATCTAACATTCAGGAATCATTGCAAAAGAGGAGGCAGAAAGATTTTAGGAACTAGAGGATCAGAAAATTTGCTGTGAGAGTGTTTCTTATAGAACTGTCCAAAGCTACACCCATAAGATCTCCCCCCTCCAAAATCTCCCTAAAATGGCTCCCTAGCTTCACCTGAACAAAGATGACAACAATAGACATGCTAATGTGAAAGGTAGAAAGTTTATGAGTCTATAACCCTAGGCAGAGCTACAGGCAACTTAGGAATGCTGAGAGCAGGAAGAACATAGCAGTTAATTATCCAATATTGAATGGTCAGTCCTGAAATCATTTATATACAGGTGACATCATACAGAATGAGCAGATTCAACAGCTAAACCAAAGACAAGCCATGAATTTGTATGATAAAGGAGGGTGGCACATGAGTACATTTGCTGGGAGGAAAGGGAAAGATGAACTGCTATGATAATCTCAAATTATTTTTAAAAACAAGTAAAATAGCTCAGCTTTTCACTAGACTTCTGTTCTCTACATTTAGTCCCAGGCTCTCAGCAGCATCTTTTCATGACTTTGCTCTTCTTGCCTTTATATTTTCTTGGTAACTTCCATGCCTCTTTTTCTTCCATTAGAACATTTATATTTTTACAGACCAGTATCACTACTATGTATTTTAATCCCAGAATTTCAAGGGCTTCGTGGTGGGATGATTTTGTGTCTACCTTACCCCCACTAGTTGCCTTGTTCTTATCTTAGTTCCACATCTGCTGTCATACTATCATAGTGGTGAATTCAAGTTCCATAGAGTTTGGTAACCGCTAGAGTTTTTAAATCCAGAAGGATTGTATATGGTATTCCACACATATAAGGATGTTTACTGAGTAGAAGTGACTGATGAAACAAGCGCACACAGCAGGTTCTCAAGGTTGTGTATCATACAAGGTGTCTTTTTGTCTAAACCAGCGCTACTATTTTTAGCCTCATCTCATCATAGACTCTTTGATAATGTGGCTGTAAAAAATAGAATTCTGCCAGTTGCTTATACAGATACATTCAGTGTTTTGTTTTTAAGTAAAATTAAAGTGTTTGAAAACATGTAAAGCCAAACCAAAACCAAATCTCATGACATTTCCATTGTGATTTCGTGTGGAATCTTCTTCCGCCACATAGCAGGGAATTTCATAACTGTTGGAAGCAGGACTTGTGAACTTTGAGTGAGCTTTTTTGTTCTTGTATATAGCTGAGGCCCTACTTTATCTTTTAAAAGGTCAATGGCAAGGTAGGGTCAGAAAGGGGAGGATAGGGAAAGGGCATAGGGGGAGAAGAGGGTGGGTGGGAGGGACTGGGAGGAGACGACGGGAGGGGGCTGCAGCGGGGATACAAAATGAATAAATTGTAATAAATAAATACACAAATAAAATTAAATTAGACTATCTCTGACATGCACTCAGTGGCTGGCTCTTTGATCACCTCCCCCTGAGAAGTGGGCAGCCTTACCAGGCCACAGAGAAAGACAATACAGCCAGTCCTGATGAGACCTGATAGGCTAGGGTCAGAGGGAAGTGGAGGAGGACCTCCCTATCTGGGGAGGGGCATGGGAGGAGATGAGGAGGAAGGGTGGGATTGGGAAGGAATGAGGGAGGGGGCTACAGCTGAGATACAAAGTAAATCAAATGTAATTAATAAAAGTAAATTAATTATAAAAAGAAAAAATTAAATTAAAAAGGTCAATGGTGCCTTATTGAATTTGGACAATACCAGAGTGACCTCCTTAAGGAAACTGATTAGCTTCAGTGATTGGATCTAGCTAGCAGAAAGTTTAAACTTTGAGCTTTACCCAAAGTCTGTGCTTCTAACTTCTTAATGCATTTTTTTCTTGGAACTGTGGATACGGTGTTTGTTGAAGTTTCAGAGGTGCTCATAAACACCTACTTAATGCACAGTGTAGGAGAAATATAATTTCTAGAGAAAAGCTATTGCTTCTAATTTCTGAATTGTTATGAAGTATGAGAGAGCACACTGGCAACATATGAAGAAACAATCCTAGCTTCTGTGCAACACTTGAGTGGTTTCCTTCGATTGAAGGTGTAGCTCTGGAGTAAGGATGGTTGCTTAGCATGTGTAAAACATGGGCAACACCCCAGCACTTTGGAAAGAGGGCGGGGAGAACAAAAGAAGTGACTGCCTTTTACATATGTGGGATCTAAATCGTGTTGATTGCCTTTTATGTACTCCAACTCAGCTTTCTTCTTTGGGCCTCGTTTTATGTATTACAGGTTTAATTGTACAATAAATCATAGGCTGCATTATAATACTATTTTTTTTCCTTTACTAAGTGTGCATGAGCAATTGTAACTTTCAATGATGAAAGCTAATTATAATGTGGAACTTAAAGAAGATTGGAATGACAGGTTTTTTTTTCTTTTTGAAAATTACTTTAATTTCCTTTATCTCTATTCAGAATCTTAACACAAGCTTTTAAAATATGAACTAATTTTCAGAAGACTGTTCTTTCTTACAATGCTAGAATCCTGCATGGAGATAGTAAGCTAAATTTTCACCAAAGTTTGAAAGTAATTTTTTTCCTCTTTAAAATAGCACTGTCAAGATCACGGCAGAATGATGCAAATAAGTCTCGTGGGCTAGAACTATTACTATCCTACACATGTAATTTCAGGTGTAGTCAATCTTTATGCAAGCTTAAATTCTAGGCATCTGATATGAAACTTTGAACATGCCAAGATTTTAAATGTATTTTTATTGAAAATTTCATTTTTAGAGTTTGTTTGAAAATTGGGATATTTTCAAAAGTGAGTGCCCACAGAGATGATACCCATGAAGTTGTCATATAAATGCAGAAATTTCCAAAGGGTTGATTGTCTCCTAAGTGAAAGTTTCATGGTTTTCCATCTGACAGGTTTTCTGCCTTCTGAAGGAATGGTGGTAGAGGGTTTCTGCCTTGTAATATGGCTGTTCTGATAATGGCATGATCAGGCCTTGGAGCACAAGGTGTCTGTGTTGTAAATACAGCAATAATTCAGATTATATTGTCTAGGAAGCTATAGCAGAGCCTAGAGGTTTTTCTAGAGCAGCATTCCTTACTGGTTTATTCTGAGTGTCATTTGGCATAGAGGCCATGACATTTGTTTCAGATCAAAAGTGTTACCTATATTCATAACTCTCATTTTTAATCTAGATCCTTTTCACATACCTGTGTCTTTATATGAGGATGTTCCTTTTGCTAGTCTTCCATTTTATGCTTTGTTTAATGAATTTTCATGCATAGTCTTCATTATCTCTCCTTGGTAGAAACCACCAAATTGAAGTTCATAGAAGACTGAATTAGATGATTCTAATTTCTATCCAAGGTGCCTGTGACTATCTAGCTCCATCCAGTGGTGTAGAGGTTAGGGCTAATGTAAAATACAGCAGTCTTCTGCTTGCTGGGCCTTGCTAGGGATGCTGAAGAGTATGGCTTGTGGCTAATGAAGAAATCTAATGTGTTTTTCTGAAGGGCAGTGAAGTAAGAATGATAAAATATGCCCTTGAATGGTTGACAGCTGAGGAAGTCAGGCTGACTGTCTGAGTTGGCTGTAGATTACATACTTCTCTGACTGAGTAGTACCAGCAGGCAGCATGTTATTTTAGAACAACAGGGCTGAATACTTCGCATATGTAATTACAGATGCAGAAGAACGATCTGGGCATTCCAAGGAACCTTCTTGAAGAACAGGAAGAGAATGTGAAAAGTGACAAAAATCTTTTCAATACACCAAAAAGCCTTCATAACCTCTAAAATTATATGCAAAGATGTATTATTAGAGAAAAACACTTGCATGCAAGTCTGGAGATTTTCAATGATTTCAGAGTCCAAATTGAAGTCTTATTTTTATAATGTGAAACTTTATGAAAATATACAGGAAAAAAATAAGTACTTTTCTACTGCTACTGCAGACTAAATATGAATAAATGATTGTAATTTACTAAGGAAATACTTTTATTTGGAACTTCCACTGAGTATTTATATATATTTTGGTGGAATCTAGTTTGCATTTTGTTGCATACTTAACTAAGAAGCATGGAGGTGAAACTTAAATTGCAAGAGGATAAATTGTTTTAATAGGCTGTCATAACCACAAGGGTAAATACCAGCCTACCATTTATCTTTTATAGTCAGAATTTTCATTACTGTAAAACGTTGCTTTAAAAAGATCCCTGCATAAATATAATTGGTTGTTTATTAACAAACAAATCCAAAAGCACAAACTTGCTTAACTTGTTGAGGCATTGGGATCTGGGAAGTTATCCTTTTTTTATATTTGATATTAATTTAGGAATGTTATACTGATTCTCAATATATATAGCTCATGCTGTGGGAAGTAGATTTAAAGTATTTCCTTTTTATTAAGTTAAAGTGCAGTAATCTTGTTAGTGAAAAATGAATTTTGAAAGAGTCTTTTTCTATAAAATCTTATTAGAAAGAATTGAAATTTTATGCTGCATTCAGTTATGTCACAGTTTATGTAATACTGATTGGTAAGGATTGTAGTAAAATGTAAGTTGGGTTTTGTAATCAAAAAGGCTGGTACAACTTGGTGATGTTTTTTGCTCTTAACTTAGAAATATATCTTGATCTATTAATGGTTGGGAAATTAACATATAGTTTGAGAAAAATTTTTAAAGGAAAACTAGTATTTTTGGAAGTTGTATAGTGTAATATAATGATTATGTGTAGTAAGTTTTCGTCTTACTACAGCAGCATATTTGAAGAGGAGAGATTATTTGTTGAAATGAGCAAGCCTTAACTTAGTGACCCAATGTTCCATCTTTCTGTGAGGAGGAAGAGAAGGTAGCAAATAATGTTGTTTGTAGCTGCAGGAAATTTTAATACTGACAGCAAGAAACTAGCTACTTGTGAAAGCAGCATGAAATGTGATGTGGAACAGCTGTCTGATTTATCATCCAGAACAAATGGCTCCTGTTTTAAAATATATCCTTTACCTCAGGTGGCCATTATTGACCTGTGCAGTCTACAAATGTTTGTTCAAAACTAGAGAAAATTTGCCAGTTAAAATAATTAAGCCAAATGAACCACAACATTTTTCCAAATGTTCTGTGATTTATTCAGGATTTGTATATGGATTATTGGGAACCTTAAAAGCTTCAAGGTATAAGCCCAGAAGAGCAGTTAGCTTCATCCGTCTACATGCTGCAGAACCCTTTTGCTCAGCTCTGGGGACTTAAATCAGTACCGGCATTCTATGAAGATCCCTAATGACATGAATAGGTGTATAGTTTTCTAAACTACTTCTATAGAGCTAACTTACTTAACAAGATTTTCGAAATTACTTTATTTTCTAAATCTATGTGGTGAAAGTGTCACCGCTAGAGGAATTTCAGTGTGACCTTAAACGGGAGCAGTGCCGCCCACTCCCCGGTGACAGATGAGTGCTGACGGAACGTCTCTCTGCTGTGCCTCTTCATTTACGTCCTCCCTAAAATTTAGATGAAGTAACTGAATTTGGATTTTTTAATTAAAATTTTATTTTATGTGTATGTTTATTTTGCCTGCACAGAAGTCTGTAAACTTCTCGTAGTGCCTGAGGCACCCAGAAGCAGGTATTGGATCCTCTGGAACTGGAGTTGCAGATAGTTTTAAGCTGCCATGTGAATGCTGGGAATAGAACTCTGTTCCTCTGGACAGCTAAAAACTGCTGAGCCACCTCTCCAGCTTTCTTATGTTGTTTGTTTGTTTGTTTTTAAAAAGCTACTAATTTGTGCCAGGTGCCATATTGAGTATTGGTTGATACAGTATTGAGCCAGCATCCACCCTTCCTGGTCCAGGGCAGAAGAGTATTCCAGTTAACATGATAATTGCTGTTAGACATCCAGGAGTAGTTGGGAAAAGGATAGAGTGAAAGTGTTCTCTGCACCAAGGAAGAATAGGGGCTGTCCTTTGAGGTTATTGGTATGCTAGTCTGAAGTTGGATCTGTCACAGAAAAATGAAGGCACTAAAAACGGAGAAAATTCTTGCCTTTTAAGCCTTTGCTGGAATGTCTTTTGAAAGCTTGGGCTTTTGTTTGAATGGCTGGTTGATTTTTACAGAAAACTTGAGAATGAAATAGTAAGTCCCGATTGCTCTGATATTAAGAGACTAGAGTAAAAAGAAGGAGCAAAGGAAAGAGACAGTGAAGAACTCCCCAGTGAAGCTGGAGGGAGACTTTGGGAGGCCACAGACATGGACAAGGTAAGAAAATACATTGAGAGAGGACACTAGGCTTTGTTGGTATTTATGGTTATTGAGATGATGTTCAAAAGGTGGCCTGGACATTGATATTGTGGAGTCATTGAGGATTTTGATGTGTTTCCCATGGATGGGAGTCAAAGCCTCAGTATGATGGTTTTAAACAATTACAATACAGATTTCAAATATTGTTATTTTTTCTGAGACATTTTTCTATAATGTACAGCAGGGAAATGAGGTAGTCTGAGCAGGGATTTTGTGTGTGTTACACACTTATGAAGGCCACAGGGCCGTGTGCAGGAGTTCTCTCCCCCCACCACTTGGGTTCTAGGCATCAATCTCACATTGTCAGGCATGGTAGTTGAGCTCTCTTGCTGACTCAGCATGATTTGTTTGTTCCTTTTTGTTTGTTTGTTTGTTTGCTTGCTTGCTTGTTTTGGTTTTTGCAAAAGGTTTTGTCTCTATAGCCTTGGCTGTCCTGGACTTGTTTTGTAGACCAGGATGGCCTCATACTCATAGAGATCCACCTGTCTTTGTTTCCCTGAGTGCTGGGATTAAAGGCGTGCACACCACACCCGGCTTGCCCAGCATCAGCATGATTTCTCCATGAAACTGAAGTCAGCGCTCAAAGAGCAAATTTTAAAATCAAACATTTTAATATAATACTATCAAAAGATGTACTAATTTGACTCTTAGTTGCTAAGGATTGACAGAAGAAAAATATTAAAAGTCCTCTTTTCTGTTATTACATTTTATAAGTAATTTATTTATTTTTATATTAATCACAGGTTATGTACTTTGTATCCCAGCTGTAGCCCCCTCCCTCATTCCCTCCCACTCTACTCATCCCTCCCTGCCCCCCTCCAAGTCCACTGATAGGGGAGGACCTCCTCTCCTTCCATCCAACCTTAGCTTATCATGTCTCTTCAGGGCTGGCTACAATGTCCTCTTCTGGGATCTAACTAGGCTCTTCCTCCCTTGGGGGTGGGGAGGAAGGTCAAAGAGCCAGCCATTGAGTTCACGACAGAAATAGTCCCTGTTCCCCTGACTAGGGTACCCAGTTGAATACTGAGCTACCGTGGGCCACATCCGAGCAGGGGTTATATCCATACATGGTCCTTGCTTGGAGAAACAGTCTCATAGAATACCCTGTGCCCTGATCTATTTGGTCTTTGTGGAGCTCTTGTCCTCTCCAAGTCTTACTAACTCCCCCTTTTTTCATATGATTCCCCTGCACTCTGCCGAAGGCTTGGTTGTGAGTCTTAATATCTGCTTTGATACATTGCTATGTAGGACATTTGCTCAACCATATTTGTAGCAGCTTTATTTGTAATAGCCAGAACCTGGAAACAACCCAGATGTCCCTCAGTAGAGGAACAGATGCAGAAAGTGTGGTATATTTATACAATGGAATACTACTCAGCAATTAAAAATGAGGAAATCATGAAATTCATAGGCAAATGGTGGGACCTGGAAACGATCATCCTGAGAAGCAGAAAGAAACATATGGTATATACTCATTTATATAGGATAGGATGGGCATGCTGAAATCTTTACACCTAGGGAAGATAAGGAAGAAGGAGGACCCAGGGTGGAATGATCAATCCTCAGTTAGATGGACAAATGGGATGGACATTGAATGTAGGAGAAAACAAGCAGCAGGACAGGAGCCTACCACAGAGGGCCTCTGAAAGACTGTAACTGGCAATGTATCAAAGCAGATACTACATTTTTTTAAATAAGAGCAGAAAACTTTGTGTAGTAAGTCACTGCAGCTCATAACATACAACAGTTTCACATCCGAGCTGAGTGGTTTAGGCAGCATTGGTTGATGTTGTGTGCTAGAATGTCAGGCTAGAGAAGGGTGTTGGGTTCCTGTGGGCTAACCTGACGTGATTGCTGAAAACTGGACTTGGATCCACTGGGAAAGTAGGCGTGTATGTTTCTATCAGCTCTTTTCAAATCTGCTAGGTAGAGAGGATCTTGGAGCAAGATTGCAAGTCTTGTTATCATAACTAAAAAACACTTTATTGAGAACAAAAGAGGCTTATAATCTATTTACCGTAAACTAGAACTTCTGAAATAATGGTTTATTAGTGTTCTGCATACTCAAAGAACTTATCGACACCCAGGAAACATCACATTCTTGGATGTTCATTTACTATAAGAATGTGTTTGATACGCTCATGAACTAGAAGAATTCAGAAGTATCAGAAAATTAAAACTACAGTGTAAAAAACGACTGCTTTATTGAGAACAGTGGGGATCAGCTTGTTAAAATAAGACGTTTTTGTAAAACTGTAATTGGGTTTCAGTGAACCATGGGGCCATGCCACGGGAGCTAATAGAAATCTTTTGTGTAAGTGTGGAAGTCACAGCATGCTGAGGTTGTTCTGGGCTCTTTAGTCAGTAGGCATCTGTCTGTTGATTGCAGAGCACTGTCCAGGCACCCTATCCAGGGTGCTTTAGGAGAGACCGAAAGCAATCTGCCCTTGAGGCCTGGGGTAGAGATGGCTTCAAATTTTAGTATTTGTCACACACACACACACAAATTAATCTGTTGTCCCCATTTTAAAATAAGTATTGTCAGTGTTCTCATATTTGGCTTCTGATTGATAACTGTTACATGTGCAATAAACTGTAGGTAGAGTTCTAACAAAAACTGCACCCACATTGAACACTGTGTAGAATCAGTGTGCTAGCCACTGTTTGATTGGCTTCTTGCAGAGCCATTAGCATGTAATTGAATTTTCAAGTTGCAGAATATTCCATCAACCCTGGAGCTCTATTTTTGAGGGAGGATATGTGATAAATTCAGAGTATCCTGTATGCAGGCTGCAGTTTTTGAAGCTTTATCTTCTAGCTGGTATTTTTGTATTTGCTTGTAGGACACATCAAGTTTTAGTTCCTGTTCTAAAATAATATCAGTCATCTTCTTTAGAATTTCCTTTTAAGGACTATAATTCTCTTCCTGACAAGAACATAAAATTCAAGTGGCAAATTTTGTACTTACTTGCAAGTGAATATGATTTCTTCAAGAAAATTAGCGTGAGCTTGAATAAGTTGTTTTGTAGAAGTTCCTACACCGATTCCATGGTGGCTACACAGTTTTTCTTCCTGCTGAATTGACTGTTGCTTTTCCCATATTCTTTTCAAAATTTATTCTATTGACTATAGCCATTATGACTCCCCAGCCTATTTTTATTTAAAATGAGTTTAGATATCTCAATAAAATATTACTTTTTGGTTGATTTGTATTTTTTTTTTTGTGTGTGAGAAGGATATATTGGTAGCTAATTTTTATCTTAGGGCTCTGTTGGACTCCTGAGGTAAATGTTTGGCAAGGGTGCTTACCTTTGAGTACATAGCCTTTGTTAGAGGTGCACACTGTGAGAACATTCCAGGACTACTGCCATTAGTTCGTCCATTAACTGTCTCTGAATACTTTATATTGGACCTGGAACACATTTTAAGGATTGTGGGAATGTCAACACAGTTCCTTGGCTTGTATTTCTACGCTATCCAATTAAAAAAAAAGATTTATTTTACTTTTAATTATGTGTATGTAATGTAAGTGGAAGTAACTGAGGAGCCAGAGGCATTGACTCCCCTGAGATGGAGTTACAGGTTGTTGTGAGCTCCCCAACATGGCTGCTGGGAACTGAACTCAGACCTCTGTGATGACAATCTGTTACTTTATTTTTGAATGAAGGAATCAAATTGTACCCTGAAAGACTAATTTCAACAAGCTAGTTGTGACAGAGGCTGGTATGTTTTCTTTTTTAAAAATGTATCTGGGTATATTTCTTGCATTGTCTGTGAACCATGTGCATACAGTTCCTGTGGAGGCCAGATGGGACATCAAATTCCCTGGGAACTGGAGTTATAGACAGTTGTGAGCCTCCATGTGTGTTCTGGGAATTGAACCCAAATCCTCAGGAAAAGCAGCCAGTGCTGTTAACTGATGAATCATGTCTTCAGTCCCCACTGTTGTTACGAAAACTGCATTACCTGCTGACTGTTATTTTCCAATTCGTTTGTTTTTTGTTTATTCATGCACTTCTAGACCTTTTAGGCTCTTATGTTTTAGTTATTTATTTATCAAAGAGCATAGAGCTGTGTGCTGACTAGTTTTATGTTAACTTGACACAAGCTGGAGTCATTTGGGAAGAAGAAAACCTAGTTGAAAAAAAGCTAGAGTTAGATGGAAAGGGAGGAGGTCCTCTCCTATCAGTGGACTTGGAAAGGTGCAGGGAGGAGATGAGGGAAGAAAGGGGGGGGGGAGGATAGGGAGGAAATGTGGGAGGGGGCCACGGCTGGGATACAAAGTACATAACCTGTGAGTGATATAAAATAAAAATGAAAAAATATAGTAACATAAAAGAAAAAAGCAAATTCAGATTGAAGAAATTATAGGTAAATTTGCAATGCCTGTGATTTGCTTTAAAATAATCTAGTGAGTGGGAACAAACACATAGGTAAACGCAGAACAAGCCATATGTTATTGAGTGATGCAGGGACAATATGTGGAGGTGTGTGACATGATTCTCGTACTTGTGCATGTGTTGGTTAATTTCCATTTTAAGCACTTAAAAATAAAAGTGATGTCCCAAGAAAGATAGAAGAAGAGGGTTCAGAGACAGGGATGAAATAAATGTTTAAAGTTAGCTTGTATTTACCCAAAGAAAGAACAATGCTTTGTTTAGAGCCATTCAGCCTCTGCTTCAAACAGATCCAAGTCCCTTGAGCTACTAAAATTGAAATGGAATAATAATAAAAAAAAAATGCCCTCAATAGATTGGCCTGTTGACAAGTCTGTTGTACATCTTCTTGATTGATGATTAGTGGAGTCAAGCACAGCCTGTTGTGGGCAGGGTCACCTCTGGGTACGATTAGAAAGCAGACTAGGGTCAGATGGAAGGGGAGGAGGACTCTCCTATCATTGGACTGGGGAAGGGGCATAGGAGAAGAGGGAAAGAGGGCAGGATTGGGAGGGGATAGGGAAAGGGGCTACAGCTGGGATACAAAGTGAATAAACTGTAATTATAAAAATTAAAAAAAAAAAAAGAAAGCAGACTATGTCAGTAAACATTGTTTCTCCATGGCTTCTGCTCCAATTCCTGCCTCAGGGTTCCTCTCGTGCTTGAATTCTTGCCCTGGCTTCCATCAGTGATGAACAGTTTACCTGTACGTTTGAGGTGAAATCAACCCCTTCTTCCTCAAGTCATTTTTGGCTGTGGTATTTTATCGCAGCAGTAGAACTTGTAAGATAAGCTGGGTTAGGTTTTCAGTTGTTCCTGACAACCTTTAACCAATACATGTGTTTGTGTCAGCATCTGCACATTCATGATACAGAGATGTTTCATCACCACAGACTCCTGTCTCCCCTTTATGGCCTCACATTCCCATTTTCTCCACCCTATCTACTTTGCCAAGTCACCATGCCAGAAACTCTGCTAAGTTCAACAGTTGTGTCTGAATAGGACCATATCTAGTATGTATTTGAAATTCCCGGTGTTCTTCAGAGTCCTCCCAATTGTCTAGCATATCAGTACTTCATTTATTTTCTTGTTGAGGATCTGTGGTAGGGCTGTACCAACGTGACCAGTTGCCTCTCAGTGAACACTAGGTTGTTTATGGTTTGGGATTTTTAGAAATAAAGCTGCTATCAATGGTGTACACTCATTTTCTGTGGATAAGTCTTTATTTCCCTGAATAAGTGCCAGGAAGTCCAGTTTCTGGGTTGCAGTGTACCTGCATGGTTAATTTTTAAGGGATCTGTCCTTTTTCTCTAGGTTGTCCATTCTCAGTAATGAGTGAGTGGTGCCTTCCCATCATTTGGTATTGTCACCGCTTTAGTTTAGACATTCCAAAAGTGTGTAATGATAACATGTGGTTTTGATTTACATTTCCTATTGACCAATGATCACATCTTTTTGTGTGCTTATTTATTATTATGATCTCTGTGAAATTGTATGTTTATGCTTTTATCACTTTCTAATTAGGTTACTTGCTTTTGTACTACAGGATTTTGAAAGTTAATTTCCTTTCTCCTTTGTTAGGTATATAGTTTTCAGATGTCCTGTATAAGTCCGCAGCTTGTCTTTCCATCCTCCTGAACAAGAGGGTCTTCCACAGGGAATGTCTTAACTTTGCAAGGTCCAGTTTACCACATCGTCTTATGTAACATGCATTGGATATCAGTCTTGGGGGTTTTTATAATAATTTTTTAGTTTTTAAATTTTAATGTAATTATATCATTTCTCCACTTCCCCTTTTCCCTCTGACTCCTCCCATATACCACTCCTTTCAATTCATGGCCTTTTCCTTTAATCCTTTAATTGTTGTTGCAGACACACACACACTCACACACACACACACCCCTAAAGATATAAATGCAGCCCACTCGGTCTGTGTAGTGTCACTTGTGTCTGTGATTCCAGAGCTGATCACTCTGTGTTACCATGGGAAACACTGTCCTGCTCTCAAGGTTGCTCAGTTGCCTGTAGCTCTTTGTCTAGGTCTGAGGCCCCTGAGCGTTCACATTGCCCTGAGTCAACAAAAGCCTTCACGGTGTCTTCCTCTCTAGGCACTTCATTTTCAATAGACTGTGTTATTGCCTCCTTTCATTTTCTCTTTGCAGTTGAGAGATTATACACCTTGTAAGTGTTTTTTTTTAATTTTATCATATAGTTTCTATATGTATTCTTTTCATTGTTACATAGTTCCTACATTGTTTAAGTTCATTATAAAGCTAATCATCACATAACTGGTGTAAAACAAAATACCTAAAACATTCAACCTACAGAGAGAAAGGGCTTTTATTTTTTTTATGGACTTGGAAAGGGAGGAGATGAGGGAGGGAAGGAAAGGGCTTATTTTGGCTTGCAATTATGGAAGTTTCTGTCCCTATTCTGTTGGCCCCATTGCCATTGAGGTGAGGCATTGCCCATAGTAGTGAGGCAGTGATTCTGGATGAGAGTGCATGGTTGAGCAAGCTGCTCACAGATAGTTTTAGAGAGTAAAGAGAACAGTCAAAGAGAAGGCTTAGGGCTTCAGTAGACTCTTCAGAGTACTGAGATAGATTACTAGGAGACTTCTACTTGGTCCTTCTTTAATGCTTCTAGTACCTCATGGTACCACTATATATAGAGATTTTTTTTAAATATGTGGGCTTTGAGTAAACATCTATCCAAACCACAGTATTCTCTCTACCTGTCTGAGTGGAGTGTTCAAGGAATTATCTATCTGCTTCCAGTGTTGAGATCCACAGCTGATAGGAGACTGTGCAGCTCTCATCCCTGATGGTGTTTGAGAGAACAAAACCTAAAATTAAATTTAGCAGTATTTATTTGAGTCAGAAAGTGATTCATGAATTAAGCATGCCTGTTAATCAGTAAGGTGCAGAGGGTGCAACCCAGGAACTAAGAGCAGACAGTATTTACAGATGGCAAAAGAAAATAACACAGAGAAATAGCCAGGTTCATCTCAAGTTTGGTTGCAGTTGATTTGCACAATAATTTAAGTTACAGTGTGCCAATTTAATTTAGTTTAACTGTGGGCAATTTGAAATCCTGTGTTGTCAGGAAATCCCAAATACTGGGGGAAAGTACCCACAGAAGGTACCGTGGCATAGAATATAATGGAAGGTACCTACTTATTGGGAAGGGATAACAAAGTTTACTCAAGTGGAGATGCCTTCTTTCGTTTCTTGAAGACTAGATGCTGTGGTATCAATAGAAAACAATTCACAGCTGTTCTGTGACCTATATTTGCTGTGAAGCCTGCTGAGGTATGTTGGGTAATCTGCTGTGGCCAGTGTTTGAACCTCTGAAGAGGGATATATGGCAGGTCCTGGTTGTTGCTGGAGGAAAGAACTAAATACTACACCGAGGCCCAGAGGATAAGTACACCTTAAGGTAGAAGATGAGCTCTTTGATTCCAGTTTCTAGTGTCCTTTTAGCACCATCTGGCATTATATCATGTTGGAGACCTTCCTTGGGAAATATGAATAATTTCTGTTCTAATGCCGTGGTGTATGTGAGAAATAGGGAACTTGGAATTACTCGGCAAAGCATTGAAAGATGACAAAAGCTCCCAGTCCTGAGCGATCTAGGCAGCTGCAGAGTGCATCACTTTGCAGTGTCTAGCAAGCAGCTAGGTATTAAGAACAGAGAATGTGGCATACACAACTTAGCTCCTTCAATGAGTAACTTGTAGATAAAACAACAGCAACAACAACAACAAAAAAATGAGGTGAAACTGAAAGAGTCTGAAGAGGCAGGTATGAATATTCTGATTCTTACTTGAACTAAGCAATCATAAAAAGATTGAGCATAGTGGATGCTAGATATGGAACAGCCACTAAATTTCTGGATGTGATAGTGACACTGTGATATCTATATATAGATATAAATGTTGGTATACTTTAAAGAATTCTTTAAGATCCATGTCAAAATACAGATTAAATATTGTAATTTCTAAGATGTATCTCAATAATGTATGTTAAGCTTATATATTAAAAAAAAACTCAGAGTAAGGCTTTTTTTTTCAGATCATAAAAGTTATGAAGTAGCCCTATCTCACCTGTATACAGATGTTATCAATCATGAACAATGACCTGTTTTTAAAATAATGTAATTGTGAATCATGGTTTTTGGTTTTGTTTATAAAGAGCTGTTAGGAATTTATGGGGGTGATAACTGGCATTTACTGAGACATATTCCATGGCTATACTCATATGCACATATTTTGACTTCATAGTTTATGATGTGAACAAAAGTGTCTTGTGCTTTATGGAGTGGTTGATATTGTCTCATAGCAGAAAAGCAAATGTGCTATGAGTTTCAGCAGTCTTTTTGACATAGATATATGTTTTCTACTCACAAGCCTGAATATGTATTCCTCTGACATGTTTACTCTATCTGTAAACCATGGTATTCTTAAACATTGCAGATGCGACTTCTGTTATGCTGATTCAGTATTTATAACATAAATACTCTGGAGGCAGAGAGAGCAAGAAATATTCATGTTAAACATCAGCACGGGACATTGTCAGTCAGTGCCTTTACTAAATTCCTGTAAAGTTTTGAAACAAAATCTGTGGATAATTTTCCATTATTCCTAAGCTCTGCATTCATTTCCTCTTGTTCAATTCATACATTTGCTCATGTAACATTTTTAAAACATAGAAACTTCAAATGACTTGACAAAGATAAAGCTGGATATTTAACAAGTACGTATAACAGTTATGGGTGGTGGTGGCTGAGTAAGTAGATGAAGAACAGGGTACATTGTTTAATAGATGTTTTCCCTAATGAGCTGTCTAAACGTGATTTTGTCAGAAGGTGGTAGATCACTCCAGAAAAAAAAGGGGGGGGGCTTATCTTTCTCATACTGGTGTATTTGTCCTTCCTAAAGAGGTTTCACTCAAAGTTTTATGGAGTTCGCTCTTCTTCCTGAAAGTATGGGGTGTGTGTATTTGTGTGCATGTGTGTATGCTATGTGTTATGACGCTATGTATTTTAGCAGGTATGGGTGAGTACTTGCAAGCTAACAGTTGGTAAGCCACAGGTTCATGGTTGTTGGTAGAGAGGATAAGATACTTGAATCACAGATGGGTCAGTTCACTCCTGCAGTAGCAATAGCCAAAGGGTAAATATTTGAGCCTCAGTTTTTCAATGTTATTTCCTGAGGAATGATGTGAATAGGGTCACGTGACACTTTTGGGGAGCATGAGAAGAGCCCAGAGCTTATGAGGGTTAAATTTTTATAGTGAAAGGAACCCAATTCAGAACTATCATTTTAAGAGGCTTCTACTCCAGATATGTCACTTCTAACTTATAAAGGTCCTTAGAAAGAGGATCTGCAACAAGAGCAGCAGATAGCTCACAAGATGAACAGAGGACTGGAATGACTCTTGGAGATCTAAATCCAACACCAACACTCCTGTACTGTTGTGGCTCCGGACGAATTCTCACATGAATACTCCACTCTCAATTACACTAATTAATCAGGTGACAAGAGGCTCTATTTCAGTCTATTAAAAGTTTGCCTACAACATAGGGCCTCTGAAAGACTGTATCCAGAAGGGTATCAGACCAGAGCCTGAGACTCATAGCCAAACTTTGGGCAGAGTGCACAGAATCTAATGAAAGAAGGGAGAGATAGAAAGACCTGGAGGAGACAGGAGCTCCACAAGGAGAGCAACAGAATCAAAATATCTGGGCCCAGGGGTCTTTTCTGAAACGGATACTCCAACCAAGGACCATACATGGAGATAACCTAGGACCCCTGCACAGATGTAGCCCATGGCGGCTCAGTCTCCAAGTGGGTTACCTGGTAAGGGGAAAATGAGCTGTCTCTGACATGAACTCAGTGGCTGGCTCTTTGATTACCTCCCCCTGAGAGGGGTGCAGCCTTACCAGGCCACAGAAAAGGACAATGCAGCCAGTCCTGATGAGATCTGATAGAGTAGGATCAGATGGAATGGGAGGAGGACCTACCATATCAGTGGACCTGGGGAGGGGCATGAGTGAAGAAGAGGGAGGGAGGGGCTACAGTTGGGATATAAAGCGAAAAAAACTAATTAATAAAAAATAAATTAATAAAAGACAAAACAAAAAAGTTTGCCTTAAAAAATGTATTTGAAGGCCCTATCAGAAATATTCCAAGCAGCAAGCAAAAGCCAGTTTGGGAGAGGATACTGGTGATATCTGAAAAGTTAATGTACCTCAGTAAGATTTAGCAAGACTGTTGCTGACACTCTGAAATGGAGTGTCTTCACCTACTGAGAGATGCCATGTCCATTTTCACTTCTGTGTTGTTCTTTCAGAGGCTGAATGGCTGGAGTTAAGCAATCAGGGAACCAGGAGCAGGCACCTGTAAAAGATTTCTAAAAACCGAAGGCTGCAGGAGTCAATGGTTTTGCTTTAAGTTCTGGGTGGTTGGTAAGGTTCCCCTCGTGGATATAGCTTCTATTTTCTATGTATAGCTAAGATGCCCCCTGCAACAGGCCAGCTGATCTTTGATCATGTTGTTTCTGCTTAACAAGTTAGCCTCATTGAATCCTTCACATTATCCACTCGCTAGTAAGAGTATTGAACCAGAGATTCACAAGGCAGTTTTATGAATCCCCAAACAACTCAGTAATATTTCAAAAAGTGTGTACTGACAGCCCCATGAATGATGGGGTATCTAAAATTCCAAGGATGCCTCTGGTTAGAGATTACTTCCTGTTGGCCAATGCTCAGATTGATGGACTTGTAACATGAGGTTGTTGGTAAAGCTGTATAGGCCAGTGGTGAGAGAATGCCACAATTCACAGCTGAACTGCCTTTAAACCCTACTTATTCTTATGTCCAAAGTTCATTAAATAATTAGCACTTGGTATTGAACAAATATAACAAATAATTGAATGTTCTTGCTTTCAAAGAGATTATTAAAAGCCTGTTGCCAGTGCCTCAAGGGAACTAAATCTTCATTTCTGTTTTGAGGTTAGATATTTTTTTAATATTTGTAAACATTTTACTCACAATATCTTAGGTTTCCAGAGTATTATATTTGTATTATATTTGTCCAGAGTTTAAAATATTTTCTCCTGTCTTTTATATATTCTGTTTCATTTTCATTTTAGGATATTTACTGAATATATTTTCCTTTATCTGCACTTAGATCTCTATTAAAGACTCTTGCTGTTTATTACCTTTGTTGAATTTGCTTACTTTTAAGTTAATCCTTGTAGGGATTTGAACAAGAATGCCCCTCATAAGGCCTGGGATTTAAGTACTTGGTCACCAACTTGGTGGTGCTCTTTGAAGGTTTAGGAGGGACGTTTGTCAGCGGGGCAGGGATTTCAAAGCAAAAATCCTCCTACTTTGAGTGTACACTCTTTGCTTTGTGGTTCTGGGTCCAAGATGTGAGCACTTAGCTCCCCACTCCCGCCACCATGTGTGCCCTGCACTGCATGTCTTCCTCTGAACTATAAGCAGAAACACAGTCTTCATTCTCTATGCCTTAGTCATGGAGTTTATCACAGCAATAAAAATGTAAGGAATCCAATCTCTATCTGTGCAGTCCCTTCTTGCTTTCTTCCCATCATTCCTTTGCAATTATAATGCCTTTGCTCTTTCAGAGCACTCATTACCACGGCTCTCCTGAACTCCTGGAATCATCTTGAAGTCGTTCTTCTACAGTTCACCAATATTTTTTTCATATATTTGCATATACTTCTCTATCTATAGGTCCTGGTTGTCTTTTTATATTTCGAGTGAAAGGTTTAGTTGATTGGCTTAGACTGGTATGGCTTTTCTTTATGGTTATGTGGGATAGTATATCCATAGAAATTATTTCCCTAAAATCCATCTTCTCAAATTCTTGCTGCATGGTTAGCGTTAATTTTATAGGATTATGAATTTTTATTAGTAACAGTGGGGTATTTGAGACGCTCCCTTTATCAAGAGCCAAGATGTGATTTAGGTACCTAGCATTTCTCCATAATCTTTTAAAATAACTTGAAAAGTTGAACAAATCAATTTCATAATTAATTTTATTCAGATATATTCTAACTTATTCAAAACAGTTGGTGGGAGTTATTTCACTCAATAGGTTAATTTCAATTTTGCTGAAAAAACTAAGAGTTCACTTTCCTAAATGTGCTATTTTTCCATGAAGTCAATTCTGTGTGTGTATGTACATGTATCTGCAGTGCTAGAAGATCAGTCTACCAGTGAGCTTACCCCCAGCTTAGGTATTACTTTAAAATACTAATATAAATTAGTAATATTGTAAAAAAATAATTTAGCAATCAGGGAAAATTCAGGTATCCAGATAAGATCTTGCAATGCTAAAATCATTACTCAAAGTTCTATTCATCTCTGAGGTTTCTAGGAGAAGAAAAGTAACTTGCCTGCTATCTTCTTACGTTGTAGCTAGGACCCTTGTAACAAGAGATAGACAAGAAAGGAACAAATGGATGTTTATGGACTCATATCTTATGTACACGGAAGAAAGTTCAAGAAATGGAACTTGGGCTTAGCCCTTAGGTTTATATTTTGTCTTCCATCAAGAACAGTAGGCCTCAGAGATAACTTTTATAATAGAAAAAGGCCTTCAGTATGTAGGGATACACGTGGGAAGGCAGAAAGGGAAACTGATGTTAGTATGAATGATTTAGTGAAGCTTGTTAGGTGTATTTCTCAGGTGTCACTTCCAGGCTTAAAGACCCATGGTCATCTTGAATGTTCAGTGTATTTTCCTTTCTCATTCCCAGGGAAATAGAACATCTTTTCATAATTATAAATTAGTGTCCTATTTTAGGAAAACAGGAGGAGTGCAGAGAGTGTTTAAGGAATTTTTGTCTTCTAATGGCCAACTCAAGGAGTGCGTACTCTAGTGCAGAATTTTGGAGTGGATAATGTCCCTATGTCTTTTCTGAATCTTTAAAGGTTCATGGGGATCATGTACAGCTGGCACATCAGTATGTGCTGATGGTTATGAGAATCTTATATTTTAATTTTTCCATACATTTTATTGACTTGAATTATATAGTGTGTTTTAACGATATTCTTTAATCTCCCTCCCAACCTAACTTCATGTTGTCTCTCTCTCAAAAAACAATCATGAAGTATAAAGAGTTTTTAAAAATACCCCCCCCCCCAACTACTACTCAGCATGAGTCTGCCCTGGTGAGTAGTTGACATATTCTGTATCACTCTATTAGAGAAAACTGATTTTCCCTCTTCTAGCAGAGATCACTTTTAAGTAGCTTCTTGGCCAGTGGTGTGGCTTTACACCCCCTTCTTGTCTTCCTGCTAGGATTGTATCCAGATTGAATTTATATAAGCTGTAACAGTCTCTTTGACTTCACCTGTGCATCAACTCTCTTGTGTCTGGAAGACGCATTTTCTTGGAGCCACCCACAAACTCTCGCATGTAATCTTTCTGCCTAGTCTTCCTCATAGACCCCCTGCGCTGTGAAGGGAAAGTGTTGGTAAAGACATCCCATTTAGGTCCAAGTGTGCAGTAGTCTCTCATTTGCTACCTGTTAACCGATTGTGGGTCTCTACTAATTCCCATCCACTGCATGAATCTTCTTTGATGTGGGTTGAGTGAGGTGCAGATCAATGGGTATAGCAGTACTTCATTAGGAGTTATTTATTACTATTTTCCTTTAGCAGAATTATAATGGGTGGGTGCCAATTATAATGGGACTTACTTGAGAGTCAGCTCCTAAATAACAACACAGACATTTTTATTAATTATGAAATCTTGGTCTTAGCTTAGACTTGTTTCCAGCTAGCTCTTATAATTTAAATTAACCCTTTTATACTAATCTACGTTCTACCATGTGGCTTAGCATCTGTTTCTTCCTCTGCATCTGGCTGGCTTATCTTTCTGCCTCAGATTCTTTCCCAGCTCCTATCTTTGTCAGAAGTCCTACCTATCCTCTCCTGTCTCTGCTATTGGCCATTCAGCTCTTTATTAAACCACTCAGAAGGTGAGGGAAGTGTATGTTTACCAAATATGGTTCAGGTGCTGGGCAATTAGACTAACAAAACCAAAGTCTGGGCAGTACTCAGCTGTCTGGGGGAATAGAGTTAAGAATACAAAGATAACCTTCACTCTGTGTGCAGTAATGTCACCCCAACAGAGAGTAATGATACTAGGTTTTCCCCCTTGGTCCATGGCCTATCTAGGCTCAGGTTCTTGGCTGCTTTAGCAGTGTTAGACATGGTTTATACCTCATGAAAGTGGGTCTTCAATTTGATCAAAAAGTGGTTAGTTGGTTATTCTCATTACTTTCATGCCACTACTGTACCAGTATATCTTGTAGTCAGATTACTATAATAAGTCACAAGTTCACAGTTGGAAGATGTTGATGAGTACTTTTCTCCTCCAGAAGCACCCACAGTACTTTCTAGTACCACAAATGTTTGTCTGGAGAGATAAAGCTGTCTAGTTGGGGTATTGTCTTCTGAATTGCTTGGTGAATCTATTTAAACTCCTTTTATATATGTGTATTTTAGGAAGTTTCTATATTACTAGATTTCAATATGGCTTTTCAGAAGGCCTTTAATATTAGTTGTTCTACTCTATATTCCTTTTTCATCTTTTTCTCTCATCCCCTAATTAATCCTACTATTTTAATTTCTTCTTTATTTCTTTATTCGACTATATCCTATTTCCCCTTTATTAGCGAATCCCTCCTTCACCCTGGTCACTTTCTAACTTTCTCTCTGTGGTTATTCTAAATAAAATGCACATATCTAAAGCTTAAAAGCTATCATCCATATGTGAGAGAGAACGTTCAGTGTTTGTCTTTCTGAGTCTGGGTTATCTCACTTGGGATGATTACTTCTAACATTTACTTGAGATTTCCCTTTTTCTTAACAGTTGAATAATATTTCATTGTGAAAATGTACCGCATTTTCCTTATCCATTCATCAGTTGATGAACAGCTAGGCTATTTCCAAATTATGGTTGTTATTAATAGAACAAAAGTGAATATGGAGGAGCAAGTGTTTCTGTACTAGGATGTAGAGTCCTTTAAGTAAAAGCTCAAGGATGGTATAGTTAGATCTTGTAATAGGTTTTTTTTTTTTTCAGCTTTTTTGAGGAACCACCACACTGATTTTCATAGTGGCTATGCAAATTTACCCTCACACCAGGAATAAGTAAATGTTCCTCTTTTCCCATGTGAGGTCCTATTTATTAATTATTGCTCTTTTTTATGAATTACACTTTATTCACTCTGTATCCCCCCATAAACCACTCCCAATCCCACCTTCCCTCTCCCTTCTCCACGCATGCTCCTTCCCAAGTCTACTGATAGGGGAGGTCTTCCTCTCCTTCTTTTTGATCCTAGTTTATCAGCTCTCATCAGGAGTGGCTGCATTGTCTTCCTCTGTGGCCTGGTAAGGCTGCTCCTCCATCTGGGTGAGGTGATCAAAGAGCAGGCCAATTGGTGTTCGTGTCAGAGGCAGTCTCTCTTCCCATTACTATGGAACCCACTTGGACACTGAACTGCCATGGGCTACATTTGTGCAGGGGTTCTAGGTTTTCTCCTTGCATGGTACTTGGAGTATTAGTCTCAGGAAAGGCCCCTGTGCTCAGATTTTTTGGTCCTGTTGCTCTCCTTGTGGAGCTCCTGTCCTCTCTCTATCCTACTATTTCCCACATCTTTCATGAGATTCCATGCACTCTGCCCAACAGTTGGCCATAAGTCTCAGGATCTGCTTTGATATTCTGCAGGGCAGAGCCTTTCAGAAGCCCTCTGTGACAGGCTCCTAACTTGTTTCCTTAATTATTGTTCTTAATGCCTGTGCTGTCACAGACCTGTCTAGAAAGCCATTTCCTGTGTCATTGAATTCAAGTGAATTCTCAGTTTTCTCTTATCAGATTCAGTGTCTGGTACTTACATTGAGGTTTTTGGTCCATTTGGATTTGAGTTCTCCACAGGGTGATAGATTTGAATCTATTTTATTCTTCTACATTTCAGTTTGACCAGCACCATTGGTTGACTATGCTGTCTTGTCTCCAATGTGTATTTTAACTTTGTTAAAAACAAACACGTTGTAGATGTGTGGAGTTTTCAGTTCTGTCAGTCAATGTGCCTCCTTTTGTGCAGTACCATTTTTATGAATTATTTTCTTTACATACCTATTGCAGCTTCCCTTCTTTCCTCCCTCTCTCCTCCCCTTCCCTTTCACCTCACCCTCTCTGCTTAGAGAAGGGGGAGCCTCCCATGGATATAAACCTACCTTGGCATATTAAGTTGCAGTAGAACTAGGCACTTCTTCTATTGAGGGTAGACAAGACAGCCCATTTAGGGGAAAGGAATCCAAAGGCAGGTCGCAGAGTCAGAGATAGCCCCTGCTCCACTTGTTAGGGGTCACACAATGAAGACCAAGCTGCACATCTGTTACATTTGTTTAACTAGTTCCATAGCTGAAGTTCTTGCTGGAACTCTGGGTTTTGACTCTTTTTTATTTATTTATTTATTATTATTTTTTTATTTTTTTTGTTATCAATCATAGGTTAGGTACTTTGCATCCCATGCGTAGCCCCCTCCCTCATTCCCTCCCACCCTCCCCAACCCTCCCTCATCTCCTCCCTGCCCCCTCCAAGTCCACCAACAGGGGAGGACCTCCTCCCCTTCCATCCAACCCCAGCTCATCCTGTCTCCTCAGGGCTGGCTGCAATGTCCTCCCCTGGGATATATCCAGTCTGTCACTCCCCAGCTTGTATGGGGGAGGGTCAAAGAGTCAGCCTTCAAGTTCATGACTGAAACAGTCCCTGTTTCCCTCACTAGGGTCTTTAGTCCTACACCAAGCTATCCTGGGTCCCATCTGCACAGGGGTTCCAGGACACATCCACACGTGGTCCTTGGTTGTAGAAACCGTCTCATATAAGACCCCTGTGCCCTGCTCAGTTTAGTCATTGTGGAGCTCTTGTTCTCTCCAAGTTTCACCAACCTCCTCCATTTCTATCATCATTTCTTGCCCTCTGCCAAAGGCTTGATCGCGAGTCTTAATATCTGCTCTGATACATCTTTACATTGACCCTCCCCCCCAGAGGTCCTCCTTGGCATACTCCTGTCCTGTTGCTTGTTTTCTCCTCCACTCAATGTCCTTCCCATTTGTTCATCCAGACGAGCATTGATCATACGAACCTGGGTCCTCCTTCCTGTACATCCTCCCTTGGTGTGTAGATTTCAGCATGACCTTCCTATCCTATAGGTCTATATAAGTATATTCCATATGTTTCTTTCTGCTTTTGAGATACCTCACTCAGGATGATCGTTTCCAGGTCCCACCATTTGCCTGCAAATTTCATGATTTCCTCCTTTTTAATTGCTGAGTAGTATTCCATTGTGTAAAAGTACCATAATTTCTGTATCCATTCCTCAACTGAGGGACATCTGGGTTGTTTCCAGGGGTTTAGACTCTTTAAGAAATCCCAGATTGGTCCAGTGGTTGGGGTGGGTGATAGGCAGGAAAAGAGGGCAGATTCTGAAGTTCTCTGGAGCCGATTTAGGGGTCAGTGCCGTGATGGGCATAAAACACAGCTAGAGATGTTCTGGCTATAGCCACAGATGACAGTGAGTCCAAAGAGGAAGATGGGCTTAGAGGAAGGGTTGTGCTGGATTATGTTTATGGACTTATGTATGTTGGCAGGCAAGTGGACAGGCAGACATAGGTATCAAATGACATTAGGTAGTCCAAAATGGAGGGGGTACAGCTGAGTCCTGAGAATCTTTCATTTAGCTTTTCCACATGTTTCTAAGTGAAATTTCCCAGATGTCCTGAAATAGGACATCAGCAGAGTTATGAAAGTGCAGCCTAAAGGCTGTACAGAAAGACTTTGATAGGAAACAATCTGACTTTGTGCAGCAGCTTGCTAATGTTACCTCAAGCAAGTAACTGTTTTTTTTTTTTTTTTTTTTTTTTTTTAAGCTTTAGTCTTCTCTGGCCAGGAAAAATAATAGGATTCCCCTATGGTTTGTAGGGGTCAGATTGAAGAGTGCCTCCACACTACTTTGATGTCTAAGGTTTTGTTTTTATTCTTGTGTTGCTGACGACTTGCTGAGCCTCTGCTGTACTTCAGGCACTAGGGATACATCAGAGAATAGATAGTTTCTCTCATTGAAGTTCCTTCCTATGGGGGAATTTATTACTGGATGGATAGTAATGTGTAAGTAATTAATAGTTTATGTAACAGTGGGTTACTATGTAATAAAGCTGCATTTTTTTCCTGATTTCTTGAGGCTGCCAATGAGGAAACAGTTCTAATTACATCCTCACAAGTCTTGTGGCTTCTCTTCATCAGAGTTCAGAGGACCTAAGTGCCTGGAGTAGATGACAGCTTACTGTGTTGCCACTAGATTGCAATGCTAATGGATAAATCCTTTGGCTTTGTATAGTCCTAAGAAGAGATAACTCTCTTCTTTAGACTTCATTCAAAGTCTCACACACAAAGGATTGTAAGCTTGTTTTAGGGATTTATAATTTCAGAAGCTCCTGTGCTGACCCATAATGCTGAAGAACATGAGCCGATTAACTAGAAGTTAACTGTTATGTTTGAATTCTCTATAAAGAAGACATTCACAGCCTTAAAGCTGCATAGAACACCTTGACCTCACCCTAACCAGTAAGTCTAATAATAGAAAAAAAAAAACACAGAGGTTTAAAAGAAAATAAATTATTTGAGTCTTCCAGCCACAAGAAGTAGCTGGTGACCATTACTTAAAGTGGATGAACTGCATTTTTCTGTGTGGTTAACATCGTTCTCACTAAGGTTTTCTACCACCATATAAGTCTGTGCACCATTAAAGTATTATGGTGTGTGTGTGTGTGTATGCGTATGTGGCCTTTTGTATGCTGTACTTCCTCATTTTAATACTCTCACCCTGTAAGACACTAAAATGTGACTTCTGGCACCATTCTTTTGTGGAGTCTAAGATTTCCCCTCTATTTGGTCTCACTTCAGTTGACACATTCAGGATGATATTTTCAGTCACAATCTACATATTTAATTACATACAAAATATCAATTTTTATATCACCAGCCTTGTTCTGACATCATTGGAAAATCATGGCTTTCAAATGATAAATATGAGCAATAATCATTCTTTGCTAATAGCTGATGATTTTACTGGAAACCTTTATCCCTCAAGCTTCAAATTATTTATAAACTTTACTACAGCTCATAAATAGTCATGATACTGGTGTAGCCCGGTAGCATGTGTAACTGAAACACTGACTGTAACACACCTGTGGTACCAGCGATGTCAGCGTCCCTTAGTTTGTGCAGCACCATTAAGGAAGGAAACTTAATCAAGCTGCAGGTGCTGAGGTGACAAGGAATTTCTGAATGCACCAGGATTCCTTCTAGAGATGGTAAAATGTATAAAATAGTCATTTTCAAGTGGGTGATCAGAGCCACAACATGTCTTCTAATGACTCCAAGGAGCAAAATGAAGGCTTAGTTTATATTTGTTTTCCTTTTCTTCGTAGGTTTTTTGGCAGGGGTGCCACTGAGTAGTAGTAGTACAAGATGTCATATAGCTGGGCCATGCTTACACCCACTGTGATCCTGAGCATATAACAGATTACATAAAGAATATACAAACAAAGCAGAGATATGTTGAAAATTAGTGAACCATATTATTAATAAAACTTAAAAGTGATTATCTCATCATACTGAAAAAACTGCAGTGTCTTTGTGTAGCCCTTCCCGTGGGCTTGGATAATTTCCAGGTGTGTGTGGATAGAGGGATAGTGATGAGACAGAATTCAGATGGAAGCCTTCCAGGCACTGGCAACAATTGGTATTTTTTATAATTAACTTTCCCGGAAAGTTTTAAGAGTACTCTACTCTTCTCTCTTGAGATTTGGTGTGTGACTATATCAGAATGTCATGGACAGAAATAGAATTCAGTCAGTAGCTGACTTAGAACTGGACCATTTGATTCTCTGAGGGAGAGATACCTGAATGAACCTGCCATAGGTTGCCATTCATCTTTCTTCCTTGCTTACTTCACTCACTAGTCTAAGGTTAAGCCTCCATCCCTACAGGACATAGTTATTATAGCCAAATTTTTAAAGGACAGAAGTGTTAAAGCTTAACTAGAAAAGAGTTGAGAACATGTTAAGATTAAGATAGTTTTGTTTGTGGGTACATGTGCATTTCCAGTTTTGCAGGTCAGTGTTTTAGTAGCACAGTCAATAGCACTGTGAACAAGTGAGAGTTCAAGTTCATGTTAGAAAACAGTTCAGGTTTTTCCAGATCCTAGGCTGCTTTTTGAAGACAATAGGAATTGCCAACTTATACTTTCTGTACGTCTAAAGCTTATAAAAAGTTGGTCAAGAAGTAACTGTCATTAACTTAGATGAGGATCTGTCTAATAATTCAAGGGGAATAAGGTGCTCTCTTTAGATTTGGAACCTAACTAGGGCTGTTCCTGGGGGAGGGGGGGACTACATCTGCTGAGGGTGTGCTTCTTCAGTGTTGGTAGAGCTCTTTCTACGTGCATTTAATTAACCCTCCATTATGATGTTCCATGGTGTTGTAAACTCAGAGATGTTAAACATAATCCCCAAGTATCTCAAAGTTATACAGCTAATAAGTGACACAGCAGAGATTTAAATGATTGCAGACTCCATGTTCTTTTTTGTTTGTATATTTTCAAGACAGGGATGCTTTGTGTAATCTTGGCTGTGCTGGAACTCACTTTGCAGACCAGGGTAGCCTTGAACTTAGAGATCTGTTTGCCTCTGCCTCACAAGTCCTAAGATTAAGGTTGTACACTACTGCACCTGGCTAGCCCCATATGCTTATTCAGTAAAGTGTTCTGAAGTGTATTCAAGACAGAAGAGAAACCAAGAATGAGGACATGAAAAAGTAATGATACCTAGTATGTTCCTAGAATGGTAGGCAGCTGCTGGGGGTAGAGCTGAGGTAGTCTGGAAGCCTAAAACCTAACATGGCCTCTGTCAAAGAAGGCAATCCATTCAGTATCCACTTTAGCTTTTGGTCTGTATCTACTGTGTACCAGAGCAGTGTGCTGGATGCTAGGGAATGAGAAATGAGTACACTCACTTGATTTTGAATGCTAACTCTAATTAATAATGATGCTGGTGTTTTTGTTGTAATTTTCTGCTTTGTTTGTTTAGATTATACTTCTTTAGCCAGTCTTTATGCAAACTTCCATGTTTTTGAAATATCTTCAGTTTCATAAGAGTGTTTAAGTGTATACATTCTGGTCCAATTATGTCTGTAAATACTCATGGTAACTTGCTCCTCCCACACTAGCATTGAGAGGCAAGCATTTGAGGATATGTTCGTGTTCTCTTGAGGAATGTTGTCACTATAGTAATGGCTTGCTAGACTGAATTTGCCTCCTTCTGCCATATAACATTGTGGTGTTTTTCTTTTACCATGTGAGAGAAGACAGCAGCAGGGAATCTGAGAAACCAGATTCTAGAAGCTGGCATCTTGCTCTTTATTCTTCCAGCTGTGGGTCAACTCAGAAACCTTTGATGACTGTAATATTAAAAAGTCTGCTCTGTTTCTGGATTTCCTGCATGAGGCACATGATTCTTTATACCATGGCCTGTGTAGTCAGAATCCATCCATCATTCAGTCTTCTGAATTTTTGCCTGTGCGTTTCCTTGATTACATTTAATTTTTTTATTTTTTAATATTAATTATATTTTATTCATTTTGTATCCCAGCTGTAGGCCCTTCCCTCATTCCCTTCCAATCCCACCTTTCCTCCCTCATCTCCTCCCATGCCTCTCTCCCAGTCCACTGATAGGGGAGGTCCTCCTCCCCTTCCACCTGACCCTAGCCTATCAGGTTTCATCAGGACTGGCTGCATTGTCTTCCTCTGTGGCCTGGTAAGGCTGCTCCCCCATTAGGGGGAGGTGATCAAAGAGCCAGCCACTGAGTTCATGTCAGAGACAGTCCCTGTTCCCTTTATTAGGGAACCCATTTGGAGACTGAGCTGCCATGGGCTACGTCTATGCAAGGGTTTTAGGTTATCTCCATGCATGGTCCTTGGTTGGAGTATCAATCTCAGAAAAGACTCCTATGCCCAGATTTCATGGTTCTGTTACTCTCCTTGTGGAGCTCCTATCCCCTCCAGGTCTTTCTGTCTCCCCCTTCTTTCATAAGATTCCCTGTATTCTACCCACAGTTTAGCTATGAGTCTTAGCATCTGCTTTGATACCCTGCTGGGATGTGTCTTTTAGTGGCCCTCTGTGGTAGGCTCTTGTCCTGTTTCCTGTTTTCTTCCATTTCTGATGTCTGCCCCATTTGCTTTTCTGAGTGAGGATTGATCATCTTACCCAGGGTCCTCCTTCTTACTTAGCTTCTTTAGGTGTACAGATTTTAGTATTTCTATCCTATATTATATTTCTAATGTCCACTTATAAGTGAGTATATACATGTGTGTCTTTCTGCTTCTGGGATACATCATTCAGAATGATCTTTTCTAGTTCCCACCATTTGCCTGAAATTTTCATTATTTCCTTGTTTTTAATTGCTGAGTAGTTTTCCATTGTGTAAATATACCACAATTTCTGTATCCATCCTTCATTGATGGACATCTGGGTTGTTTCCAGGTTCTGGCTATTATGAATAAAGCTGCTACGAACATGGTTGAGCCAATGTCCTTGTTGTGTACTTGAGCATATTTTGGATATATGCCTAGGATTGTTATAGCTGGATCCATACAATGGAAAAAAGACAGTATCTTAAACAAATGGTGCTGTTCTAATTGGATATCTACATGTAGAAGAATGCAAATAGATCCATATTTATCACCCAACACAAAACTAAAGTCCAAGTGGATCCAAGACCTCAACATAAAACCAGACACACTAAAACTGTTAGAACAAAAAGTGTAGTGGAGAAGCCTTGAACTCATTGGCACAGGCGACAACTTCCTGAACAGAATACCAACAGCACAGGCTCTAAGATCAACAGTCAATAAATGGGACCTCATGAAACTGAAAATTTTCTGTAAAGCAAAGGGCACTGTCATTAGAACAAATTGATAGCCTACAGATTGGGAAAGGATCTTTACCAACTATATATCTGACAGAGAGCTAATACGCATAATATATAAAGAACTCAGGAAGGTAAACAGCAACAAATCAAGTAATTAAAAAATGGGGCACAGTGCTAAACAGAGAATTCTCAATAGAGGAATATCAAATGGCATTGAAAGAAATGTTCAGTGTCCTTAGTCATCAGGGAAATGCAAATCAAAACAACCCCTGAGATGTCACCTTACACCCATCATAATGGCTAAGATAAAAAAGTCAAGGGACACACATGCTGGAGAGGATGTGGAGAAAGAGGAACCCTCCTCCGCTGCTGGTAGGAATGTAGACTTGTACAACCAGTTTGGAAATCAGCCTAACGCTTTCTCAGACAATTAGCAATAATGCTTCCTCAAGATCCAGCTATACCACTCCTGATTATATTTTGATGTTATCTAGAAGTACTTAGACCATGTGATAGGACATGTAAAGGACTATTGGAAATACTGTGAAACTAGAACTATTTTCTTTGTCTTCTCAACCTCAAAGTCTCAGTTGGTCACAACTATTTCCAATATAGCTTCATTTGCTCTAATTTTAATTGCAAATGCTGAGATAACTTTTAAATGTAATAATTTCAAAAACGATTTTAAAATGAAAGAAATAGTCTCCATTTTATAAGTACTTGTTTTTTGTGATGTTATATATGGAATCCTTGAAGTTTTGAAGTCTATGTGTAAAACTGTCCTTAATACAACTTACCAGGAACATATAGAATGCCTAGAAAAGGCATCAAATAAGAAAGGCTTCTGATCCATGAGTCTGGTTTATCTTCCTTATTACTGGTTTATGGTTGGTTTTTGTTTTATTTTGTTTTGGTTTTTGGTGTGGGTTGAAATGGATTTGGGATAGCTAGCTCTGTGTTTGTTTGATAAGCACATTCTAAACTCATATAGCTTCTGTCCTTAGGAAATATTAAGACCTGACTTTTCAAGTATAAAGAGTATTTTGAACCCAACTGTCAACACATCAAAACTGATGTTATGTCTTGTAATTTCTTAGGACTTTATGATGAACCCGTAGGATTATGGTATTTCATCCACAGTTTGCTTGGAAGTGATTTATTTCCTGATTGACAGGAAACACAGCTTATTGTGGTCCACATCATCAGGGCAAGGAACAGTTGATGGAGCTTTGAACTCTGTCAGCACTTCAAGAGATGCCAGTATGCCTATATGAAGAGCTAAGCGTCATTCACTTGGGTTATACAGCGAGAATGTTTACTGGGAACAAGAGTATCATTAATCTTTGCAAAGACGTAAAAGAAAACATTCTGTAGAATAGCCTTCTACCTCCATAAAAAGAAAGATTTAATACTTTGCTAGCTTATGTTCTCTTCCTCCTATTTAATACACAATAGAATATTACTAGTTGTAAGCTATTACATACATTCATAATGTATGTGAATTCTTGTGAAAATGTATTCAGTTGTTTTGTCTATATTGGCCTAGAGTTTAGAATGACTAAACATGGTCAGGGTCATTACTATTGCGTCATGAGAGAGAATGCTTTCAAATGGAAATTCATTTAAATCTTTTCATATCTGTTTACACTTTCACCCGAAAACTTGAGTGATAATAACCAGATATATGGTCAGATTTGTAGGACTCAGTGCATGTTATTTGGATTCCTTGATGTCTTAAGTATGTTAAAGAAAAACATATATTTAGCTTAAACAGTCAATCTGTTGTCAAAGAAAGTATCTCCTTGCTCTTACTGAATAGCTGCTCTTCTGGTTTATCTCTAGTTTTGTCAGATAGGTCTGAGGTGTACTGAGGAGAGTAGCACTTAGCTGTGTGAAAGCAAGATCATAGAAATGCTTTATGCATTATTCATTTCATTGGACTGCTCATGGTGTAGGCAGAGCTATTGCCTTTTAGAAGAGAGTAGTTTCATTCTGTAAGGAATTATTAGGGAATCATCTAAAGGACAGAATGTGGACAAATTGGAGGGAGTCATTTGTTTATTAAAGAAAGTCTGTGGAAGTACTTTATTATAAGTGGATGTAAAGTCTGCATTGGAAGAGCTACTCATCATATATTTATTGAGTGCTTCCTGTGTCTATGCCCGTGGATAATGGATTCTAGAGCTTAGGTTCTGGAAATTATGGAGAATATCTGGAGATATTATGAAAAACAGTGAATGAATGTGTTGCTGGTGAATTTATTAGGAAGAACAAGGCAGGTTCAGAATACAGGCATGTATATGGTGGAAATGTTACCATTTTATATAGACAGGACAAGAAACTTCTGTGGTGAATCACATATAAGACCTGTAGGGGTTAACATGAAAGACAAAATAGGCTAAACCATTTATTAACTCTGCTGTGAGACCGTGATGTCTTGGGCAAGATGAGGAGGTATTACTAAGTATTGGGTTTTATCATATAAGGCTACTGTTGGCCTTGGCAGTGATTGTTTCAGATGTTGGAAGGTAAATGCCTTTTTAAAATTACTTTTGTGGAAGACACAGAAATGGGATGGAAGCTGGAGTTGATAGAGAATAGAGTGACTTTATCATTTATTACCAAAACCAAGGCTCCTTAGTAATAGAGAATAACTATTTTCATTATGTAAGTTGAGTGAGCCATTGGTTCACACTTGGGGGAGGGTAGGAAAAATTTTCCCCAGATATGTGTTTATCCTATTCTTTGTTACTTTTTTTAAACCTTTTCTTATATTTGACTTATCAATTCTTCAAAGTATATTGGTAATTCAGTTATTTTCATACACTTTGTTATAGAATATTTGTTTAGAGATTTTGTAATAATTATGTTTCATCCACATGTAATTTATTTCCTCAGACAACAGATTTATATGACAGTTTTGATTTCCCTGTGTGCACTTACAAAAAGTAACCTGTGTTTAAAAGTGTATGTTCACGCAAGGCAGATATGAGACTCAGTGCCCCAAAGTTTCTGTTATTTGATTGCAATACGTTCTAGGAATGAGAATGTCATAATAATGGTTTTTAGTTTTTTGATAGAGTGACAGTTATATATGTAATGATTGGTATGTGTTTTGGCTAATATTGATTTATTTTGCTCCAATATTTTAAAAATACAGTATGTATAGACTTGGCAACTTAGAAATTCATTTAATACCTTTCCTATTATAAATGGTATTTTAATATAGGTGCATTTGTTTTTGTTTTTTGTTTGTTTGTTTGTTTTGAGGCAGGCTTTCTCTTGGCAGCCTGCCTCACATGAGTCCTTGGCTGCCCTGGACTCACATTGTAGATCAGGCTGGCCTCAAGCTTACAGAGATCCGCCTGCCTCTGCCTCCCTGAGTGCTAGGATTAAAGGTGTGTGCCACCATGCCTGGTTCATGTGCATTCTTCTAATCGTTATAATTTCGTGTGTTCAAATGTGATATGAAGGGCTAGGCAGATGGCTTCTTGAGTAAATCTGTTGCCATGCAAGCATGAGGAACAGAGTGCAGATCTCTGGACCCTTGTAAAAGCGGGGGCACAGCAGTGCTCACCTGCAATCCTAGTACTCCCCAGAGATAGGAGAAAGAGACAGTGAAACCCTTAGAAGCTGCAAGTGCAGAACAACTGATTGGGAAGAAGAAACTGAAGACGAACTCCTGAGGTTGTCCTCTAGATATGCATCATGATAAGTATGTACTTACCTGCATACACAAATGTGAACGCATACCCATAGGCACACATAAACCATATACTCAGAAAAGGTAATCTATATTTATAAGCTGCTGGAAATTACCATGCGGTAGTTTTTCCAATCCGATGTACATGAGTTTTTTACTTTTATTTTTAACTTTCTGGGCAATCAGCTTTTCCCCTTTATTATAGTAGTTTAATCTTAAGCCATCCTTCATGATAGTATCATTCACATTAAAAATATGCAATAGACATAAGGATATAAGTCAGTATACCGTTTAGCAAGTCTAGTAAGTTCCTAGTTCTACCCCTAGTTAAGGACCGTTATGAACTTCCACATGGGTGCTGGGAAGTAAACCCGGTGCCCTGAGAGTGGTGAGTGTTGCTCGCTGTTGAGCCATCTCTCCGGCCCCTGTGAATACAATTCTTTTAGCTTTGGTCCACAATTGTCCTTTTTTTTTTTTCCTTTTCAGTCAGATCTCACTATGTACCTCTGGCTGGCTTGGATTTTACTGTGTAGACCACATTGCATGTAAACTCACAGAGATCCTCCTGCATATGTGCCCTGAATGCTGGGATTAAAGATATGGGCTACCACATTTGGTTTCATTTTAAATTAAAAATTACATGTAAAATATTGAGTAAACATTAATTAAAAATAAAGCAGTGAAGTAAATGTTATAAATAATGTTCCTTTGCCAGCAGATGGCGCAATGTGTAAGGGCACTTGTGGTCAAGTCCAGTGGCCACATCTTATCCCAAAGAATACAGCTAGAAAGAGAGGCCTGACCGCCTAAAGTTATCCTCTGACCTCCACAGGACACCAGCCCTTCCCGGATAAATGAGTGAATGACCATGCAACTAAACAGATATAACTTAAAAGAGATCACTAACATAAACTAATGTCATTGTGGTGCTTGTGAGTCACCTTCCTGGGTGCTGGGCACTGAAGTCAGTTTCTTTCCACCAAGTGCTCCTAATCAGAAGCCATTTCAACTCATTCATTCATCTTGTAGGTACCACACATTCAGTCCCAATGATACGTCAAGTGTTACTTTAAAATCTGTAATATTATTGTTAGCATCCTACATCATTAGGATACTTTTTTTACTTTAATATTTTTTGAAATTATAATAAGTCACATCATTTCCTCCTTCCATTTCCTCCCTGCACACCCTCCCATATCCTACTCCTTGCTTTCTTTCAAAGTGTGCCCTCTGTTATTTAATGTTATCAATATCTTACTGGACACATAGCCTGTACACTTACTCTTCTTTATGTCCCCAGTGCTTGTATGTACTTAGTAATAAGGTTTGTTATGTATGACGCCATATCCTTTTCTTTCCCTTAGCTTTTTCTGTTTTTAATAGTGAGATGGATTACAAAATGTTTTTTTTTTTTCCCAAGCACTCTGTTGGTTTCTGTAACTGAGGAGTACTTGAACTAAGCTGAGAGATTTCCAACAGGCTGATTGGATTTTTTTTTTGTACTATATTAAGTTCATCATAGGAAGTTCAGAGGTGATTCATTTTTTATTCCCATCCCAGTTTCAGAAATCTGTTTCTGCTTGAATTTGTTTGTTTTCCCTTCTAAAACAGTTCAGAAAATAACATTTTCAATGTCTTTGTATAGCACTGTCTAAAACCATAAATATACTTGTATGGTTTGTGAGAACACCCACATGTTTTTACATTAGATAGTTCAAAGTACGGTGTGATGAAATGAAAAATAATTGCATGAATGAGTAAAAATGAATGTAATGTATTACCCCTTCACCCCTGAGACACACCACTTTTTAAAAAATGGTAGGATGGTATAAAATCAGCTGCTAGCAGAGTCTATCGTATCAGTGGGGAAATTTTTTTAAGGCTGAGAATTCATATTTTATCCCATGCCAAAAAAGTTTACTGTGACCTGTTTTCATTATACTTTTCTGAGAGAAAAGTATGTCTGTGAGAGAGACAGACATTCTGAACAAAGTCTTATATTAAAGAGGTATATCATCTCTTTTAAAAGGAAGGCATGTAGAGTAGCTGCCATTGCAGTCTAGCTCTGTGTACATGGAGTTTATGATATAGAGCCAGATGATGGGTGGGGCCTTATTCATCTATGTGTGTATTTTATCCTTTTCCTTTAGGAAACCTGAAATACTGCCTTGTGGTTCTTAATCAACCTTTGGACACACGCTTTTGTCATCTTTGGAAAAAAGGTACTCTTAGTTAACATTTAATTGTTTTGGGGACCGGATAATGTGATTGGCACGTATGTGGGAACCTAACTGAAACAGAAAAGGTCCTAGTTTTCACATACTGTGAAAAAATACATTCTTTGAGCTAGCCAGAGTGTCTTATTTTCTTGGAATTTTTTTTTTTTTACAGTGAACTAGATCTCAGAATTTCGTGCCTGGCATGAACCAGCTACTCATTTTTATAAAAATAAAAATTGCCCATTAAAAATGTAAATATATATGTTGTATGTTTATAAGATAATTCTTGGCTTTCTGGCATCTGACCACTGTAAGATCCAGGTACCTAAATCTGAAACAAAAGACAGACCAGGGTTCTGCTGATCCAGGAAGTAGCTGAATGTGTTCGTATTCTTCCCCTCTATGTGCTTTTCTTCCAGATGAAGGCAGCATAGTGGAGGCTGATGTTAAGATGAGGGACTTGGTAATGTGTGGTGATATAGGGGAGGATCATAGCCCGGGATATCAGCTAGTCTGTAAGGGTCCAGGCACTGTCCCTGCCACCACAAATCTCTCATGCCCAACAGTTCTTGTAAAATCTCTGTTTGTAAAGCCTTGTGAAAACAGAGATCTCGGGTTGGAAGTGATACTGTTAAACTAAAGCAGAAACATGTGAAATTTGTTGCATTAATACATCTTACAATTAGGTATTTATGCCATGTCCATGACTCCCATTACATAGCTCCTAACTTCATTTTAGGGAGAAGGCAATTTTGAAGATTTTTTTATCTGTTCATTAAAGATTTAATTAATAGCATTTATGAAACTTAGTTTAAATACCCATGGAAAGGGTTAAAGAATATTGAAAACTTTTAGATTTTCTTAAAAGTGAATATTTTTATAGTTCATGAAGTTTTGTTTGTTTTTTTAAAGAAGTTTCTAGTTGCCTGAATATTTTTAGATTTCATTTAATATGGCAATTAAAAATAAATATTTAGGTAGATAAAAATCTGAAATATGGTTAATATCTGACTATTTAAATATCAGAACAATAAGTCAAAAACAAAGTCAAGTCATAGCAATATGAGGCAAGAAGTCTATTGAAATACCACTGGGTTTTGTTTAGTGTTAGCCATCTGCTGCTGGACATTGGACCTATATTTAAGTGTGGTTAAAAGACCTACTTAGTTTTCCTTTCTGAGCAGATACCAATTGGAGATAGCTTCTTGGTTAGGGATTGGAAGCTCATGTCTACTTTTCTGTCTCAGTGATGAGACCCCATCTAGCTTAAACCTATGCAGGCCCTTGTGCTTTCTTTTCTTTCTTCTCTCTCTTTTTTCAATTAAAAAAATTAAAATAGTTGATTTTGTTAGATTGGAGTTTTCCTTTTGTTAGATTGGAGTATCTTCTGTAGGGGTGGGTTGCTGTGTAGATATTGTTTAAGTTTAGTTTTGTCATGGAATATTTTGTTTTCTCCACCTGTGTTGATTGAAAGCTTTTCTGGGTATAGTAGCCTTGGTTGGCATCTGTGGTCTCTTAGTGTTTGCATGATACGACATTCACTCAGGCCCTTCTGGCTTTCATAGTTTCTCTTGAGAAGTCAGGTGTGATTCTGATTATGTCTATATTTATATGTTACTTGGCCTTTTTCCCTTGCTACTTTTGATATTTTTTTCTTTGTTCTGTAGATTTAGTGCTTTGACTATTATGGGAGGAGTTTCTTTTCTGGTCTAGTCTATTTGGTGTTCTGTAGGCCTCTTGTATGTTTAAGGGCATCTCTTTAAGTTGGAAAAAAATTTCTTCTATGATTTTCTTGAAAATATTTTCTGGACTTTGGAGTCTGGAATCTTCTCTTTTCATTTATTCCCATTATTCTTAGGTTTTGTCTTTTCATAGTTTCCTTGAGTTCTTGGATTTTTGAGGGGGAGGGGGTCAGGACCTTTTCTGAATTTATTTCTTTTTTGAGAGGTGTATTGATTTATTCAATTGTATCTTCTGGCCTGAGATTCTTTCCTCCAAATCTTGTATACTATTGGGGATGCTTACCTTTGTAGTTAAAAATCTCTTCACTAGGTTTTCCATCTCCAGCAATTTCTTGGTGTGTGTTTTCTTTATTGATTCTAATTCCATCTTCAGATCTTGTACCATTTCCTTCATCTGTTTGAATTTGGATTCCTGTCAATTTGTTGTTGTTGTTGTTATTTCCTCTTTATATGCTCTATATGTGCTTCTATTTGTTTGGTTATTTTTGCCTGTATTTCTTTGAGGGTTTTTTTTTCCTTCTTTATGTGCTTCTAATAACTGGATAAGCATAGATTTAAGATCATTTTCCTGGGTTTCTGATGAATTAAAATGTCCATTCATTTTTGGGGTTGCTGGTGAAGTCATGATATCCTGATTTTTGTTGGATGTATTCTTATGCTAGCCTCTAGCAATCTGATTATCCATAGCCTTCGCTGTTTGTTTCTGGAACCTGTACTGCAGAAATGGGTCTGCCTGTCTCTGGAGTCTGGAGTATTCTTCAGAAAGATGAGAGAGGTCCACCAGTTTGAGAGTGAACCTCATGAAAAGATGCTCCCCATCACAGAAGTCTGAATGGCGAGGGGGGGGGTGCCATGTCACAGCCACTAAACTCTGTTGAGGACAAGAGTTCGGGGGGCATAGAGAAATCACAACTCTGATATACTGCTGATAGGAATGTCAATGGTGGAATAACTTTTGCAAACCACTTGAAACTTCCTCTAACAGAGTTATCACTTACCCTATTTCTACTCCTACATTCAAGCACAAGAGAAAGGAGAATATATGTTCACATGAACATCTATAAGCAATACTGTCCAATTACAGGAAAAGAATGTATAGTTAGTATGTTATAAATGTATAGCTAGTATGTTATAAAACTGATGAATCTTGAACATAGTGATCAAAGTGAGGAGATTCAGGCACAAAAGACAACCTCTTACAACTCAATTAAATTTAAATGTTCTAAGCTGTTGAATCTACAGAGATAGGAAATACATCCGTACATACTTAATACTGTGGAGTGGGGAGTCAGAGAATATCTGAAGTTGTTCTCATGTTGATAAAAAGTTTGCAAGTCAATTTTATGATAGTTGCACAATTTTGTAAATTTGCTAAAACTATGAATTGTATGCCTAAGTCTGTTGTTTTTGTATATATGAATTATATTTCAGAGGGCATTACAATAGCAGTAGACATTAAAGCATGGTGTAATGTTTTTCGGTCTTTCTTAACAATGAAATGCCCACTTTCCTATGATATTTAACATATGAAGGTTTGAAGACTCTGTCTCCGTTTTTGGAAACATTCATGCAATAAGTGTCTCAAAACTGCCATGTTTGCCAGCACAGTGTTTTGGACTCAGCAGTTGTGGTGTGGAAATCACAATTCCACATTTCTAACAGATTTGTTTGTTGAGTTTTTTATTTATTCATGAAATAAGACTGTTCTGGTATACTTTAAGAACTAGTGGTTTAGATTTTAGGATGACATCACTTTAGTTTATAAATATTATTTTAAGTACAACTCTAAGTAATTGCTAAGATAATGGACTTTGTAGGTTTAGATTATAGCTCAACTAAAATTTTATGGAACGTCAGTTCTTACCTGTCTCGTACACCAGAGAAAATAACATTTATAAAGTTATATTTGAATGTCCTCTTTACTTTTCTTCAATATTTTCTTCACCCCATTTGCATATAAAAGTTGGTGTTTAAGTGGCAGATTTTATTTACTATCTAAAGGTCAAATCTGGCTTCTCTTTAACATTTCTAGTAAGCAATTACTTCTTGGTGAATATGTCTTAGAATATGAGAAACTCTAGTGCTTCATGAAATAAAATACTTGGTACAGAAAAAGAAAAAAGCTGATTATTTTTCATAGTGCGATAGATTTAAAAAGCTAGGTAGAAATGTCTGTTGTTACCTTTTTTGATGTACTTCCCTGTTCTTAATTATCGTTTCAATTCCCAGATCAAAGAGTGACTTTAGTTTACTTTAATTAGGAGATTCTTGTTTGAAATATTTTTAATTTATTTTTTATTAATCACTACTTATTCACTTTGTGTCCCAGCTGTAGCCCCTACCCCCATCCCCTCCCAATCCCACCTTCCCTCCCTCCCTCTTCACCCATGCCTCTCCCCTAGTCCACTGATAGGGGAGGTCCTCCTCCCCTTCCCTCTAACCCTAGCCTATCAGGTCTCCTCAGAACTGGCTTCATTGTCTTCCTCTGTGGCCTGGTAAGGCTGCTTCACCCTCAGGGGAGGTGATCAAAGAGCAGGCCACTGAGTTCATGTCAGAGACAACCCCTTACTAGGGAACTCTCTTGGAGACTTACCGGCCATGAGCTACATCTGAGCAAGGGTTCTAGATTATCTCTGTGCATGGTCCTTGGTTGGATTATCAGTCTCAGAAATGACCCCTGTGCCCAGATTTTTTTGGTTCTGTTGCTTTTACTAAGGGTAAACTTTTTGTGGAAGAGTATGTGAGGTATTTATCATGAGCAATAAATTCTTTTTTTCCTCAGTTTTTTTATAAGTAATTTATTTATTTTCATATTAATCACAGGTTATATACTTTGTATCCCAGCCATAGTCTCCTCCCTCATTCCCTCCTACTCTCCCCATCCCTCCCTCATCTTCTCCCTGCCCCCCTCCAAGTCCACTGATAGGGGAGGACCCCTCCCTTCCATCTGACCCTAGCTTATCATGTCTCTTCAGAGCTTTTTCCTCAGTTTTTAATTTTTAACTTTTTTTATCATTTATTCACTTTATATCCCAATTGTAGCTCCCTCACTTGGCTTCTCCAGTCCTAGCCTCCCTCAGCCTTCCCCACTATTTCCCTCCCCTAGACCACAAAATGGGGGGCTCTTATCCCATACCTTTTGACCCTAGCCTAGTTAGTCTCATCAGGACCGCCTGGATCCTCTCCCTCTGTGTTTTGGCAAGGCCACCCCACCAGGGGGAAGTGATCAAAAAGCAGGAAACAGAGTCCATGTCAGAGATAGTCCCTGCTCCCCTTACCAGGGAACCCACATAGAGACTGAGCTACATATGGGCTACATCTGAGTAGGGGTCTAGGTCCTCTCCATGCATGTTCCTTGTTTGGTGTATCAGTCTCTGCAGTCCCCCAAAGGCCCAGATTTGTTGGCTCTGTTGGTCTCCTTGTGGAGCTCCTTTGTGCTCTGCTCAAAGTTTGGCTGTGAGTCTCAGTGTCTGCTTTGATGCCCTGCTGAGTGGAGTATTTCAGAGGATATCCATGGTAGGTTCCAGTCCTCTCTTCAATTGCTTCTGGTGTCTATTCTGTTTGTCCTTCTGAATGAGAATTAAACATCCTCCCTTGGGTAGCTCAATTGATAAGGCTCCTGTCCCTGGATCTGGAAGCATTAAATTCTTAACTAAAGAAGCTGAATTCTGAGGAAATTTATCTTCTTGATTTAAACAAGCAAGCAAAATGTTTCAAGAAAAGGAAATATCCTTAGGAGCCTGCCAGTTCAGACTCCTTAAGCCTCTTGTCTACTGTAATGCTGTGAATTAGTGACCATTTAGAATGTTTATTAAATTACTAAATAAATGAGCTGTGGGTCTTACAGATCTGGGATTACACTGGTAGAAAGACAAGATCCTTTCCTTGTCTGGCAGTCTCTGGAGTTGGTCCTTAAAGATGTACATAGCACTTGGGACTTTACCAGTAAATTAGGAAGGATGCTTGAAAGGGAGTTTGATAGCCACAAAAGGAAAGCTCTACCCACGAGCATTTATAATCCCTAATGCAAACGAGACCCAACACAGCTGATAAGCCCCTGTGTGTAAACTACTGCGTTGTACAGTGGTCCCCGTGGACTGCTGAAGTTCAAAGAGGGGTTTTGGGGGTGGAGAGCTCTGTGGACGCACACACAGATCAAGCATCCATCAGAAAACTGCTGTAGGCAAAATTGCCGTCTCTGACAGTAAGGGAATCAAAAGTAATGTTTCAAAACGAGAAGAAAACAGACAAACAAACCACCAGTGAGAGGTCGTGTTCTTTACTTTCTTACGCTGTGTGGAAGGGAACAGTTGGTATATACCAGAGTTAGTAATCCTGACTAATAATGCCCACAACAGTGCCCTCTCTTGCCTGTTGTATTATAAGGGACACGTCACATTAAGTTTTGGTGGTGTCATGACTTTGATAATATATTTTATAATAGCAAAGTAAGTATTCCCCTAGGATTAAGAAGTCTATTTTATGAAGAGAGGCAGAAATACAATGAAAATAAAATATTGTGAGTCAGAGACTATTAGAAACAACCTACAACCTCAGACTTCTCTGCCACATTTGAGCAATAGAATAGCTTTCAGTCATAACAACCCGAGAAAATTCTATTTGGAACGACTGTTCTTAGCCAAAACTTGCATTTCCTCTCCTTATGTGAGTAATAGAGGCAAACTGTATGGAGGAGTCTGCTTAGCACCCATTGATGTTGTCTGTGAAAACACTTTGTGTTTGGAGTACACTGCCTATGTCCTGTGCTGTTTTATGTGTGTGCACTAAACTGCAGTCAGGTTTCTGTGAGCACTTTATTACATTGATGCACATGGTTCTAGCTAGTTCTTGTAACATTTAGTGCATAAAAATGTGACTCTAACCTAGCCTATTTTACTTGTTTATGTATTTATTTACTTTTTTTGAGTGTGTATGCACACTCACCATCACATAGCAGTAGGGGTGGAGGTCAGAGGATAAGCTGAGTGACTTGGTTCACTCTGTTTCATCATGTGGGATCAAACTTAGACTGTCAGGAGTAGTGGCCAACAGCCTCACTTCAGAGCCATCTTGCCAGCACAATAGAACCAGATCACTCTGACATGAACTCAGTGGCCAGCTCTTTGACCACCTCCCCCTGGCAAGGTGGCCTAATTAGTCCACAGAGACCTGATAGGCTAGGGTCCAATAGAAGGGGAGGAGGGCCTCCCCCTATCAGTGGACTAGGGGAGGGACATGTCAGAAGGAAGAGGGATGGAGGGTGGGCCTGGGGGGAGATGAGGGAGGGCTTACAGCTTGGATACAAATTGAATAAATTGTAATAAATAATAATAATTCTTTTAGTCTTGTATATAAATACACTGTATATACAACATTTTGTCCCTCTCTCTTCTTCAGACTCCTCCCATCCCATTCTCCATTCATTGCCTCTTTTTCTTATATATATATATATGAAATTATAATTTATTCACTATATATATATAGTGAATAAATTATAATAAATAAAAATTATATTTAAAACGTATATATGCACACATATATATGAATAAATTTTAAAGGACAGATGGTTCTTAAAATAATTTGATACAGTATATACGTTGATAGCTTCATATATGCCCTGTTTACAGTAATTTACTATGGAAAGTGACTTAGTTATTGCTCTTTTGATGTGAAGACCATGACCAAGGAAACTCTTGTAGGAGAAAGCATTTAATTGAGAGCTTGCTTATGATTTCAGAGGTGAAATCCATTTTCATCATGGTGGGGAACATGGTATCCCACAGGAAGCTGACTCAGTAGCTGAGAGCTACATCCTGATTTACCGGCAAAGAGAGATGGAGGAGATAACGAGAAAGAGACAGAGACTGACACTAACTGAGACGAGACCTGCTATAGGCTTTTGAAACCTAAATCCCAACCTGTGACACATTTCCTCCAGGAAGGACATAAGCTCCTAACCTTCCAAGCCCTCTCAAATAATGCCACTCCTTGGTACATTCCAATATATGAGCCTAAGGGGTCATTTTTATACAAACCACCACAAATGTGAGTGAACCAAGTAACTCAACTTGTCCTCTGACCTCCACCCGTACTGCTATGTGAGTGTGTGTGCATAAGTAAATATGTGTGTAAATATGTGTGTAAATAAGTAAATAAATACATAAATAAATAAAATTGGCTAAGTCAGAGTCACATGCACATATAAGACTATTTTGTCATGTATATATTTCCAAATGTAGAAATGTTTTAACTATAGAAAAATAACAAAAATTAGAATCTTTATGACCAGGATCCACAGAAATGTAGAGTTAGAGAAAGTCCTTTTCATTTAGAATTAGAAACTTAGATACTTTTTTCCTTTTACTAAAAAGATTTTTCTCATACAATGTGTCTTGTTACAGTTTCCCCTCCCTTAATTCCCCCCTCCCCAGTTCTTTCTCTCTTTGCTTCCTAACCATGATCCACTTCCTTTCTGTCTCTCTGGAAAAGAACAAGGTTCTAATAGATAACTAAAGATAGCAAAATAAATGAAAAACAATCACAATGGAGTTGGACAAGGCAAACAAACTGAAAGAAAAGACACAAGAATCAGAGATCCACTTGTTAAAAGTCCCATAAACCCTTCAACTTAAAACCATCATGTGTCGAGAGAGGACCTGCTGGAGACTCTGCAGGCCCTGTGCTTGCTGCTTCCATCTCTGTGAGTTCAAATGAACTCCACTCAGTAGATTTGGAGCACCTTGTCTGGTGTCCTCCACCCCTCATCCCCCGTCCCACCCCAAAGTGAAACTAATAAGAATCTGGATCCCAACATCAAATGGAGGGCAGGTTTAGGTAAAAACCAGAAATATAGAACTTTTGTGGGCATTATAGAAATATAACTTAATGATTTAATATAGTGCAAGACTTTCCAAGTAGAAATAAACGTAACGAATGGTGAAATTGTACTAGGTTAAATTTAAATGTCTGTGCTCATAATGACAACATTTGACATTCAAAAGATTCCAGATAATTATGAGACTATTGAAAATGATACCTAGTAGATAAAATTTACAGGATAACAAAGTGTAAAAAAGAAACAGTCATTTAAATAAATAGGCATCTTTGAGTACATAAAAATCAGTTCAGGTCCACTTACACAGCTGTTGGTTACTGCTGAGATATAAATGCTAAAAGAGAAACTGGACCTTTCGGGAGCTCTTATCATGTTGGTCATTGCTGTGGTTCATAGGCATCACAGGTATATAGAAGTGTTGATTGCTTTCTCAGTAATAGCATGCACATTACCTCCCTGTTCTATGAAAGCTAGCCCCAAAGAGGAGGCTTTCTGGCCAGCTTCAACTCAGATATTCTGAGTCCTGTCTCCAAATTGTGTGGTTTCTTCAGTAATTGGGACTTACCTTTATTATAAGGAGGGAAACAAGGGCAACAGCAGTGGTTTATATTGTTTGAGGAGTCTTGGCCTCCCCTGCCCAACATCTGGAAAGGACATTTATCATGGCTACATTGGGGCTTTGTTAGATAGTCTGTGCCTCTTATTGGTGAGATGGCATTATCATCCAATGTGGTGTAACTCCATTTATATCTAGCTTAATATACATATACCTGTACACTTATATGTAATTTTAGCTAAATACAGAATAATGGTTTCCTATGACTTTTTCAAGCATCATGAAGTTTTTTCTCTATCTTCATTTGTCTCTTTCTGTGTTGCCCTTCTGATTCAACTAAATCCCCTTCTTGCTTTTCTACATTCCCCCACATAGCACTGATAGTCTACTGTTCTAGCTAGAGCACCCGTAGCCCTTTTTCCATTGATCCTTCCTACTTCCATTTTTTTCTGTGACTACTCTACTAGGCAACTACATGTAGCACCATAGATCTTAGAAGAACTTGCTACCTCCACTTTACTAAGTCAGTGTAATTTCTAACTGCTTTCTAAATGCTTATCTTTATGTGCAGAGATGATTGTAGATTTCACCCCACACCAAAGATGCTTCCTTTTGAAGCAGAAGATGACCATTTCAGAAAGCCAGGAGTAGCGAGATTTGCCGAAGAAGGGGTAAAAGCCAAAGGACCAGGGATCTTGCTATGAAATCATGCCTTCTAGCTATGACAGGGAAACTGCACTCACGAAATTTCTGCATGGCTGTCTAAATAAAGCCTTACAAATTCCATCAACAGTTGATATCCCAAAGTAAATCATGTTCTTTGGGATGAGCACTCTGACTGGTAGTTATCTAATACCAAGTGTTCATCTGTAGAAACATATACAGTCAGACTTCACTGAACAGACTTGGTGGATTGAATTTACATGTTGATTCCTTTTATATGTATAAATAACATTAGTTAAAAGGAGATCATGAAATTTGGAGGAAGGTAAGGGTGGACAAGGGAGAGTAGGAGGAAAGGGAGAGGAAAACAATGTAATAATTTTAATTAAAATGTTGAAAAAATCAGTATGTCTCAGAAGATAAAGGTGCTTGCTGACAATCCTGATGACCTTAGCTCTGTCCCTGAGAATCACATGGCTGAAGGAGAATCAGTTCCTATACTTGCCCTCTGACCTTCATGCAGGTGTCATGGCATGATTGCCCCCTGTGTTAGTCAGGGTTTCCTAGAGTCACAGAATTTATGGAGTGAATCTGTCTCTGTCTTTCTCTGTGTGTCTATCTCTCTTTTTCTCTCTCTTCCCTCTCTTTCTAGATATACACCTACCTATACATATACATATATATACATATGTATACATATATATGTATATATACACATGTATATATATATATATACACACATATGTTGGACATATGCAGTCCAACTAATCCAACAATGGCTAGCTCTGAATGGAATGTCCAAGAATCCAGTAGTTAAGTTACTCAGTCCAACAAGCCTGTGTGTCTGAAGTGATCTTCTGTATATGCTAGAATCCTGAAAAAGTATACTCCAATTCCAGAGAAGGAATGGATATTCTAACAAGGTGAGGGCAAAGAAGAAAACCTTCCTTCTTCCATTGTCCTTATATAGGCTTCCAGCAGAAGATTTGTCCCACATTAAAGGTGTGTTTTCCTGCCTCAAGACCTGGAGTAAAGGCATGTTGTCTTCCTGTCTCAGGATCCAGAATGATACAAAATATGAGCAGTTCTAGTAAGAAAATTAAGTATAAAAAGATGCTAGGCAAGAGGGCTTTTTAAAAACTCTTCAGTTAAAATGACTATTATCATTAAATAAGAAAAGCTAAAATTTACCAAAATGGGGTGAGAGCATCTAGGGTGATGCTTCATTAGGTAAAGTGCCTGCTGTGCAAACATTAGGACCCTGGTCTCCAGAATTCCTGGAGAATCCCTGTTCAGCAGCTACATCAGCAACCCCAGCACTAGGGAAGCAGAGACAGTTGTATCTTTGGAGCTTATTGGCCATGGTCAAAAACCGGTCTCAGAAAATAAGATGGAGAGTGACCATTAAAGATACTAGTGATTGACCTGTAGTTTCTTCATGCAGGGTACATGTATGTACATATTTACCTGAATATATACATATACCTCATGTATACACAGAGAAGATACAAATAAGCAGTTTAGAGAATAAGTGGTTCAGATGAACTCCAAACATAGAAAAGGATGATAAATTCACTTTAACTGTACAGTTCCAATTTAAAGCTACATGAGATGTTAAATTCCTGTGATTATACTGACAGACAAGGGAGAACAGGTGACTACTGCTGACAGCATATAGAACTGGCTCGTCGGATAGTTGTTGGCAGATGCAAATGAGTATTCTTTCTTCTCAGACTTCTTTTAACATGAAAATCAGTCTTCAATTTAATTGTTCCAGTTGCTAAGATTTTCTGATTTAATTGAAATATGAGTCAGTACATGGAAAAAACATAAGTATATATCTGCATGTGTACAGGACAATTTGTACATATGTGGACATTCAAAGTAGCTTCGTAACAGAGACAGAATATTGAAAAGCAGAGTAAATACCTATAGAGTATTGAATAGTACCATAAATAATGGTAATAACTATGTCATGGAACACTATGCCATTTTGAAAAAGAATTAAAAATGTACTCTCTGTGGAGGATTATCAGTGAGCTATTGTTTATTAGAAAATAATATACAAAAGCATCCTGTTTATTCACTTTTATTAGTTTATTCACCTTTCCCAAAACAAAGGCACCAAGGCAATATCCTATGTCTCTTTGTGGATATGTTAGTGCTCTGGGTATGTGAAAATGAGTGCCTGCATGAAACCAGGAGCAGCTTGCAACCTAGCAATTTTCTTGGAAAAGGTTGAGTGGAAAGAGATGAACTCTTTGTGACTATGGAGAGGAGAAAGAACAAGCAAAGAGAAAGAGAGAGAGAGAGAGAGAGAGAGAGAGAGAGAGAGAGAGAGAGAGAGAGAGAGAGAGAGGATATTAAACATAGCATATTTATAATATGAGTAGATTTATAAATGCTAGAGGGGCTAAGTTCCAGAAAACAAGGCTCCTTGAATCAACTGAACAAGTCACATATGAGCTCACAGCCATTGGAGCAGCAAGCACAGGGCCTACATGTATCTGCACCAAGTCCTCTGCTATACATTATAGCTGTTAGCTTGGTATTTTTATGGGACTTCTGACTGTGAGAGCAAGTGGGTCTCTGACTCCACTGTCTGCTCTTGGGATTCTTGCCTCCTGTTGGATTGCTGTGTCCAACTTTGATATGATAGTTTTTGCTTCATCCTACTGTAGTTTGTTTTGTCATGTTCACTTGTTATATCTTAGAAACCTGATCTTTTCTAATGAGACATAGACAGAAAGGGAAGTAGAAATGGAGGGTAGGGGTAGTGTGGAGAAACTGGTAGGAGTAGCAGAAACCATAACCAAGATATATCATATGAGAAAAAAACATTTCAGTGTAAGGGAATAAGCAGTAAATAAAATATAACCTAACCATTTTTGTTCCCTAGAAAGCATATTTTCCCAAGTAGTCATTTCTTAGTTTTATAAGCTTTCACAATTTATAAAGAAACAAAATCTGTTGATTACTGTGTTTTCCTTTGATTTGTGTCAATCTTTTTGCATTTATCATATTAACAGGGTGCAGCTCCAATATTTTTCTAGGAAAATGTATAGATACATAACCTAAATTATTGCTTATAAGTTTGTTTTGTTTTATCTATGTAAATGTACAAAAAACCAATAAATTTTGTCCCAAAAGGTTAGAAAAAAGACATTTACATAAACTGTACTGGAAAAAAAGCAGGCATAACTCTTTATATCTGACACAAATGGCTCATAGCCTGTTTAGAAAAGACATAGATCACTTCATTCTGATCAGTGACACATTCACCAGGAAGACATTATTGCAACCCTAAGCATATGTACAAAACTCAGGTGCACTCAGTTTCCTAAAGCAAATACTAGCAGGCACTGCACCACAGAAAATACAATGCAGTAGTAGTAGTATATGAGCTCAACACTCCACTTTTCCCAGAGTGTAGGTGATATAGACAAAAATTAACAGAAACAGAAAACTAGTATTAAATGACATCATGGATCAAAATGCACCTAATTATGGCTACAGAATATTTCACTCAGGCAATATAGAATAATCATTCTTCTCAGGAGCCTGTGAAAATTTCTCTAAAAATGCTACAGATTGGGACCCCTAACAACACTCAACAAATTTAGAAAAATTAAAATAAGTCTGTATGTTAATCAGACTAATATAGAATAAACTTTTCAATCAGTAGGAAAGGAAGGTCAGAAGATTTCTTTTGTTTGTTTGTTTGTTTAATCTCGAGTTTTCTTTGGTCAAGAATTCAAGAGCGTTTCACTACAGCTAGTCCTGTGTGGTGACTCTTACAAAGCTGTACTTCTGATATTGGCTACAGCTGTGATCAGTAATGGTTTACCTGGAATTCAGTGGTGACCACTTACACACTGGTAGCAGAATCTTGTCCCACAGAGATGCTAGAGTCTTTACAACACTTTGATAGCATCTCCCTAGATTCAAGGGACTTGTGAGAAAGGTTTGGCTATGCCTTTCATGGAAGTTACATACATTATAGTATTTGTTAGAAGTGTGTCACTAAGTAGAGTCCAACTTCAAAGAGAGAGAAGTTAGTCTCTGTCTTTTGAAGCTTCAAAAGTGGCCTTCAGGAATTTGCAAGCATATTTGAAACCACAACTTAGAAATTGAAAGTTAAAAAAAAAAAGGTCAAGGTTATATGATAGAATATTACATCCTGTGTCTTCCATCATCATACAAATGAATTGTGATTTTTTTTATTGTTCTCTGTAACATTGTCTTCTGTTTCACTGGTACCATTGCTGATGGCTAACTTCTGCAAGGGTAATGTATTGACTCCCAGATCTGCAAGCTGTCATCATCACAAACTGCGAGCTCAGTACCAGTGTTTTCTTTGTCTTCCTTTACGTGTTTCTGGCAGGTATTCATTGAATACCATGGTTTGCTTTTTTTTTTGTCAGTTCTCAATGTAATTACATTCAAATGGTGAAAGATTGTTCTGGTTCAGGTTTCTCAGTAGGATATTCTAACCTCAGATTAGCAAATGGCGTAAGTATTCTTGTTCTTACCCTGCGATGCAGATGGCTTTTATTCTTGCTGGCCCAGTATTCCCCTCCTCTGGGTATACTTTCTTACTGTGTTGGTAATGACTACTTTGCTTTGTGAGGAAGAACTGGTTCTTTATTCCACTTGTCATTGGTAGAAATACCTATCTGGCTGCTGAGGTGGTAAATTTTCAAGTATGGCTGAATATCATCCCTGGATACTGTGACTGGCTCAGGGATGGACACTCACTGTTCTTTGTTTTTCTTTGGCTATTTCTGTCTGTCTGTCTGTTTATCTATCAATCTCTATCTATCTATCTATTTTTTTTAGAGTGGCCTGAAACTCACCATATAGTCCAGACCAGCCTTGAACTTCCATCAATCCTCCTGGTTTAATTGTTGTTCCTTGGATTACCGTTTTAAATAGAAGATATCCAAGTCAACTTCTTTCTACCATTTTTTCTACATAGGAAAGCTGATATTGTTCATGCTTGCAATCTGAGGGCCAGAGACTGCAGCAGAAAGTCGTGAAGTTATTACAGGAAATTTGTAAATAAATCTACCTACTTTGCCTAAGGTATTTCAAGTTGCTTAAGGTATTTTAGAAGGATTCTTTACTAACCCATGAAAATTTAAAATATAATTTTAGCCTCTTGGCATCCTGTCTTCAGTGTGAAATCTTTGTATAGAAACCACATCAACCATGAGGGATGACATGATTTTTGCTTTGTGGCTTTCATTGTAACCAACTCTGTTTCTTACATCCTCTTTTCATTTTAAGTGAAAATTCTTTTCTCTGTAGTTCCCACGAGCATTTCCCTTTTAGTTGGGGAAATAAATTATTTCTTGGATACACTAGTAAAGTTTGAGATCTAGCTTCTGAAAATGACCACCTTTGTGAAATTACTAGGATTTTGAAATTAGTCTTCAAGGAAGCGTGTAAAACTTTGGAGGTGCCTACGAGTTCACATAGTTTACCCGCTGAGAGAAAATGCCATTTTGGAATAAAGAAAACTGAAATCTCAGCAATGATGATAAGATGGCAGTTCGTGTTGTGCACAGGGCAGTTGTTACGCCAGCCTTACGCAACTAATCAGATTTGCTCAGGAGAACAGCCCGTTTAGATGGAAATTTTATTAGCAATATTCATCTGCAATTTAGCAAAATATCAATAACTAGACATTTCTGAGAAGGTGCCTTTTATTTTACTTGCTTTGATTTGTATTTTCAGCATTTTTATCCTATACATTTCTTTTTAAGGTTTTGTCTTTATGCTTTGCTTGCTTTGAAATGAATTTAAATGATACTGTGTTTTAAATGCCATTTTCACATGTTCATTGTTAATATGTAGAATTGTGATTAATTTCTGTGTGGATGAAAAGACCCTGATTTAAAAGTTATGTTCATTCTATACTGAATTGTAAACCACACAAGAGTTTTTATTTAGGCAAAATCTTCAATTTTCTTGTATGGAAGTATTTTGAAGATTTTATATAATGTTTAAGCACATATGAATTATTTAAAGTATAATTTTATTTTGGATAAACTTTTGCAAAAATGTATTAATCTACAGAAAATGATTTTCTAAGAAAATAAATTGATCCAGGATTGCAGGTACATAACGATTTTTAATAGATTTATGCTGTAATATAAGTACAGCAAATCATTTAAGTTTAGTGTTCTTTTGTCCTCTGCTGTTTGGATTTTTCACTTGGTTTCGGAAAGTTTTTGGTCTGTTTTGCCTCTGATGTTACTTATGGGACCTACTTCTAAGAAGACATATTCAGCATGGTATGAATATCTCGTCAATGGCAATAGAATGAACTGCACATGCCGACTTATTCAGTTATCTGTTTAATATATCCATTAGCCATATTAAATAGTCAAGACACACAGATTCCTATCTGGCAGCTTCTAGTGGATTTATACATTGTTTTTCCAGAACCTAAGGCTCATAGTAACTTTGTTATTCTCTGGTAAGACCTGCATTTATTGGCTAATGTTGACTTTGCTGCCATCCAGGATATTCACAACTGTTACTCAACAAGTCGCAGAGTTACGGCATCATAAATAAGGAGGCACAGAGGAAAGAAGATAGAGCACATGGTTTATTTTCATGCTGTTTTAGCTATCAACTAAATCACTGCTGTCAGAGGAAAGTGGAATTTAATCATCATCCTTAACAAGTTTAGAGGAGAATCTGTGCAGTTTTACTTCTTCTGTGTTGTGTTTTGTGGTTACATCACATGTGGCTGATAATAATGATGACTCAATAATGACTTTTTATCATTGAAGCTTGAAGGTTGGGCTTGGGAAGGTTGTTTATTTAATCTTCCAAGTTACTAACAGTTTAACAAGGGTGAGAGACACTGACTGATGCAGCACAGAGGCTGCGCTTGATGCTTTCAGTGAAGGGACGGAGTCAGATTGCAAACATCTCCAGTCTAATTCAGTCCTTGGCATGCGATATTTGTTCCTTGCAGTATGTTTATTGGATCTTTGTCCAGTTTCATTTCACATGTATTTCTTGAGGATGAGAAATGCAAACAGATAGGATTATATGAAGTACACATTTGGAAGATCCAAGATGGCTGCCACGAGAGGACACTGTGTCTGAGGAGTAGGACAGCAGAAACAACGCAGCGACCAGGAGACTGAACTCTGGGACCTAAAATGCCAGCATTTGTGATTGCCAGGTGAGTGGAACTCCTACAGTGAGAAAATCAAGTGGGAAAATCCTAGGGACACCCAGTTATTCCCCGGAAAAAATCTCTGAGACAGCAGCCACGCTGGGCGCCCATATCCGCCATACTAGGCAGGATCACACAGTCTCCCGGGCAGACTGAGGAGGAACCAGGTACCTTTTTGACTGATCTGCACACTGCGGACACACACTAAACGGACCTGCCAGCAAAAACCTCAGTCCGTGTGTGAGTCCGAGGGACAGTCTGGAAAGGACCTGGGTTCTGCTTCAACCCGTGGGCATATGGCAGGCACACACCTACCGACTCTGCCGGAACCACCACAGACTGAGAGGGACGAGGGACCCTTTTGACCAGTCCTCACACTGCGGGCTCTCACTACTCTGGTCCACCAGCAAAAACCTCAGTCCGCGAGTGAGTCCGCAGGCAAGTCTGGGAAAGACCTGGGTTCTGCTTCAACCCGCAAGTGTATTACAGGCGCACACCTATGGATTCCTCCGGAACCACCTCAGACTGAGAGGGTCAGGGGACCGTTTTGACCAGCTGCACACTGCAGGCGCTCACTGATCGGGTCCACAGGCAACCACCTTGGTCCCTGTGTGTGTCCACGGGCCAGATAGAGAAGGCCTTGGGCACCATTTCAGACAGGCCTGCATACAGCAGGTACACACAGCTCAGCAATGCCTGCAACCAACCCAAAGCCACTGTGTTTGCCCCAAATATCATCTCAGACCTTGGTGCACAGCCCCGGGCCCAGAAGGGGGCGCCAAATCTCCAGTCCATGGGAGAGCCCTTAGCAGCAAGCCCAGGGCAGAGCGCTGAGCCCCCAGCTGATATTTCAAACCAGGACACTCAGCATCTAGTACAGAGTGAGGAGAAAGCCTCCAGACCAGAAGGGTGACCAGCCTACTGTGCTCACAGCTTCTAGCACAGAGCACTAAGCCAGGCACAAAAAGCCCACAACAGAGTTCAACTGAGACAACAACACACACTAACAAACTACTGGAAATCCCTGATCTTCTTGAAGAATACTCCTGAAACAAGAGATTGACAGTTCCAGACTGAAGTTCAGCCTTAAAGCACAAACAGCTCCTTGATTATATATAAACAAATGCCCAGAAATCGGTGAAAGAACTCACCCAACAAAAAACAGGACAAGCCCCTAGCCAAACTAACAAAAAGGCAAAGAGAAACGGTCCAAATCAGCAAAATCAGAAACAAAAAGGGGGACATAACAACAGACACTGAGGAAATCCAAACAATCATTAGGTCTTACTACCAAAGCCTATATGCCACAAAATTTGAAAATCTAAATAAAATGGACAATTTTCTGCAAAGATTCCACCTACCTAAATTAAGCCAAGATCAGATGGGAAGATTGAATAGACCTATATCCCCCAAGGAAATAGAAGAAGTC
>CM053763.1:3371183-3390592 GCA_028658305.1 Pachyuromys duprasi
AAGTCCACCAACAGGGGAGGACCTCCTCCCCTTCCATCCAACCCCAACTCATCCTGTCTCCTCAGGGCTGGCTGCAATGTCCTCCCCTGGGATCTAGCCAGTCTGTCACTCCCCAGCTTGTATGGGGGAGGGTCAAAGAGTCAGCCATCAAGTTCATGACTGAAACAGTCCCTGTTTCCCTCACTAGGGTCTTCAGTCCAACAACGAGCTATCATGGGCCCCATCTGAGCGGGGTTTCCAGGCCACATCCACACATGGTCCTTGATTGTAGAAACCGTCTCATACCAGACCCCTGTGCCCTGCTCAGTTTGGTCTTTGTTGAGCTCTTGTTCTCCCCAAGTCTCACCAACCTCCCCCAGATCTATCATTACTTCTCGCCCTCTGTCAAAGTCTTGATCGCGAGTCTTAATATCTGCTCTGATACATCGCTACATTGACACCCCCAGAGGACCTCCTTGGCATGCTCCTGTCCTGCTGCTTGTTTTCTCCTCCACTCAATGTCCATCCTATTTGTTCATCCAAACAAGCATTGATTTTGATCTTAGCCTTTTTGACTGGTATAAGATGGAATCTCAGAGTCCTTTGGATTTGCTTTTCTCTGATGACTAAGGAAGTTGAACATGTCTTTATGAAATTTTCTGCCATTTGTGACTCCTCTGTTGAGAATTCTCTTTAGTTCTGTACCCCAGTTTTTAATTAGGTTATTTTGGTTTTTGGTGTTTGATTTCTTGAGTTCCTTATATATATTGGATATTAGCCCTGTGTCAGATATAGGATTGAATGGTAAAGATCTTTTCCCAATTTGTAGATTTGTCTTTTCATTCTATTGACAGTGTCCTTTGCCTTGAGAAGCTTTTCCATTTCAAGAGGTCCCAATTAATTGTTGATCTTAGAGTCTGATCTGTTGGTGTTCTGTTGAGTACGTTGTCTCCTGTGTCAATGAATTCAAAGTTCTTCCTCACTTTCTCCTCTAATAGATTTAGTGTATCTGTTGTTATATTGAGGTCTTGATCCACTTGGGTTTGACTTTTGTGCAGGGTGATAAATATGGATCTATTTGCATTTTCTACATATAGACATACAGTTAGGCCACCACCATTTGAAGAAGATGCTGTCTTTTTTTCCATTGTCAGGTTTTGGCACCTTTATCAAAAATCAAGTGACCATAGGTATGTGGATTTATTTCTGGGTCTTTGATTTGATACTATTGATCAACCAGTGTATTTCTATACCAATACCATGCAATTTTTATTACTAAAGCTCTGGAGTATAGCTTGAAGTCAGGGATGGAGATATCTCCAGAAGTTTTTTTATTATATAGAATTGTTTTAGCTATTCTTCTTTTTTTTTTTTGTTTTTCCATATAAAGTTTAGAATTGTTCTTTCAAAGTTTGTAAAGAATAGTGTTGGTATTTTGATAGGGATTATGTTTATCCTACTGATCCATGAGTATGGGACATCTTTACAACTTCTAATATCTTCTTCAGTTTCTTTCTTCCAATACTTAAAGTACTTGTCAAACAGGCCTTTTACTTGCTTGCTTAGTGTTACATGAAGATACTTTGCATTATCTGTGCCTATTGTAAAGGTTGTTGTTTGTCTCATTTCTATCTCAGCCCGTTTGTCGTTTGTGTACAGGAGGGCTACTGATTTTTTTTTAATTAATCTTGTATCCAGCCACTTTGCTGAAGGTGATTATCAGCTGCAGGAGTTGTCTGGTAGAAGATGTGGGGTTGCTTATGTACTCTATAATATCATCTGCAAATAGCGATACTATGACTTCTTCCTTTCTGATTTGTCTGTCCTTGATCACCTTTAGTTGTCTCATTACTGTAACTAGGACTTCAAGTACTATAATGAAGAGGTATGGAGAGAGTGGGCAGCCTTGTCTTGTCCCTGATTTTACTGGAATTGTTTTGTCTCTGTTTTATTGGAATTCTCTTTATTTGATTTGATGTTGGCAATCAGCTTGCTGTATATGGCCTTTATTATTTTTAGATATGGGCCTTGTATCCCCGATCTCTCCAAGACTTTAATCATGAAGTGATGTTGGATTTTTGTCAAAGGTTTTTTTCTTCATCTAATGAGATGATCATGTGATTTCTTTTCTTTGAGTTTGTTTATATGGTAGATTATGTTGATGGATTTTTGTATGTTGAACTATCTGTGCATCTCTGGGATGAAGTCAACTTTGATGTATTCTTGGATTTGTTTTGCAAGTATTTTTACATTGATGTTCATGAGTGAAATTGGTCTGAAATTCTCTTTCTTTTTTGAGTCTTGATGTGCTTTAGGTATCAGGGTAACTGTGGCTTCATAGAATGAGTTTGGCAATGTTCCTTCAGTTTCTATTTTGTGGAATAGTGTGGGGAGTATTGGTATTGGCTGTCTTTTGAAGTCTGGTAGAAATCTCCACTAAAACCATCTGGCCTTCGGCTTTTTTTGGCAGAGGGAGGGGGTTGGGATACTTTAGATGACTGTTTCTATTTCCTTAGAGGTTATAGGACTGTATAAAGTGTCTACCTGATCTTGATTTATCTTTGATAGGTGAAATTTATCCCGAAAATCATTCATTTTCTATAGATTTCCCAATTTTATGGAATATAGGCTTTTGAAATAAGACCTAATGATTTTTTTTTATTTCCTCAGTTTCTGTTGTTATGTCCCCCTTTTTGTTTCTGAATTTGTTAATTTGAATATTCTTCCTCAGCCTTTTAATTATTTTGGCAAAGGGTTTGTCTATCTTGCTGATTTTTTCAAAGAATTAGACCTTGTTGTCATTGATTCTTTGTATCATTCTCTTTGTTTCCAGTTTATTGATTTGAGCCCTGAGTTTGATTATTTTCTGTTGTCTGCTTCTCTTTGGTGTCTCTACTTCCTTCTGTTCTAGAGTTTTCAGGTGTCCTGCTAAGTAACTAGTATGGAATCTCTGAAATTTATTTATGAATTCACTTCATGCTATGAATTTTCCTCTTAGCATTGCTTTCATTGTGTCCCATAAGTTTGGGTATGTTTTGCCTTCATTTTCACTGAATACTAGAAAGTCTTTAATTTCTTTATTTCTTACCTGACCAAGTGGTCATTGAATAGGGAGTTGTTCAGTTTCCATGAATTTGTAGGCTTTCTGTGTTTGAATTCAGCCATTTTAGTTAAAGAACAAAGCATCCTGGGTATGACATGAAATGATGGGAATGGGTCTCAGGTTTTCAATATCTTAAAATAGCAAAGTATGTTATTAAGACTCTAATTATGATAGTAAATCTAATTTAGTGATATTTAACTAGAAATAGTCATTTTTTTCTCAGCTGGTAGAGCTTGTGGCCTAAAAATGTCCATGCCGCACTTATGGGGGCGTTGGCACTTATATGTGCTTTATTTTGTTTTTAAAGTTGAGATAAGATTTGTATGTGACCATTGATGTGTTAAGTGGGCAACTTGATGAATGATTATTAGTTGTATAAATACATCAATAGTCACTTCAGTGGAGATGTGGGTATTTCTTTCACTCCCCCTTTTCCCAGTGGCATTCTACCCTGTGGATCTATCTCCATTGAGTGGATAAGCCCTTCTAGAGCTGTGTGTATGGGGACCATTTGTATGCAGAGCTTCTTACTGTTTATGGCTACTTATGTTCAGTGAGGATATTTAATATTTTTATTGGAAATAGAAGCTATGTATGTGAGGTGTTGAATATGACAATTCAAGGCACATTTGCCTTGTTTTTTTGACAGTCCAAGCCTAGTAAAAATCAGAGGTCCTTGTCTGCGAGTTTAACAATTCTTCTAGTAGTGAAAGGCTTGCTTTTAATTAGTTCTGTAGTTCTCTTGCAAAAAAGTTGTACATATATAATTCAACTTTTGAGGCACCTAGGACGTATCAGAGCACTTGACCACCATAAGTGAGGCCTCAGTTCATTCCCAGGACAGCATCCATTTTTTTTTCTCATCTTTTAATCACTTGTAATTAGTTCTTCATTCTCATTTGCTTTTGTTTTGCTCTCTGTTCATTCCTGTTAATGAATTATAGTGATTAATTTTTAGTGATTAGTTTCTTGTTTTGATTCAGTTTTTTACACTTTAAGCTCGTGACTCATTTTCTAAGGTTTTTCACATTCTTTCAAGAGTGCTTATATTTAAATGAATTTAGATTTTTCTGGAAGTCCAGTTTTAGTAGCATTTCCAGTTATAATTATCATTGTCTTGGAAGCAGTATTTTCCTGGTTTCTTCCTCTTGTTATTTTTTTGCTTACTATTTCTTATCATAACCCCTCTTTTCTTTCCCCCATTTCTGTTAACCAGTCTACTCCAGATGCTGCGTTATCTAGAGTGGTTATACTTCATTGACCTCTAAGTTCTAAAGGAGTTAATGTCCCCGGATGGCTGGGGTAACAGAGATGGCAGCACTTCTCCCTAAGATTCAGAAATGATTACTGGGAGCTACTGGAAGGCAAGAGACGGCGGCTGAGGCATTATAGCTATGGCCAGGATGCTGGCAGCAACAGGGTGGTTTACAGTTCAGTTTCTTCCATCTCACCTCAGCTGCAGAATCTCCTGCATTGATCTTGGATCTGGACCTGTAGCCAAGTCCCTTGGCATCTTCTTACACCCTAAACTGAGTTTCACTGCCTTTAGCAGTTCTTTCCTAAATAATGTGATTTTGTCCAGGTTTTATCTTAGGTCAAATTTCCATTTCTTGTGTTTTTTTTTTTTTGTTTTATTTTCTTCATTCACTTGTTTAGCGTAGGAAAAGGTCAGAGGCTTTTCTCTGTGTCTTAAAACAAGATTCTGCTCTGTTTATCTCTTTGAGTCCACATGCCCCAGCCTCTGAGGGATTCCCGCAGAGTAGACCTAGGATCTGACTTCCTGGCTGTCTCCATCCTGTTCCTTTCAGTTCCTGCTGTGGTTTTGCTGAGAATCAAGTCCTGTCCTCTAGCCTCTGGTTCCCTGATGGGTTGGTGATGAGCCAACAGGGTACTCCTCCCAGGCTGTACTGGGAGGAGTTGTGGAGGACACACCTTGTTGGTGCATTTATTAAAAATATTATAGTATCAATATTTCCATCTCAGTTCATTTCTGCGGGTTACATTGTACTTCTTTGTGCATTTATGGGATTGTAGATTTTATGAATTATTAAAACAAGCTACAATGCATCTTTAAAAGGGAGAGTGTCCTCCTTCTGGATTTTATTACTGAATCCCTCTTAGTGTGAACAGCTTATTTTTGTTCTTGAAGTTCCAAGGATCAAAATGCAATTAAAAAGACGAATGCAATTCTATTAGTTGGGGAGCAGGTACTTGTGTTTGGTTTAGCATCAGTTCGCCACTGTCCAGTGAATGGAGTGTTCACACAGAAGGAGGAAAGGAAACAGAATGACTGGAGGGTTACACAGAAGGAGGAAAGAAGAACAAAAATGACTACACACGATGAAAATGACTAACAGCCTGTGCTGCTGTGGAGCCCTTATAATTGTTTGAAATTTACAAACACAGCAATAGAACACATTTTCTGTAATGAAATATTTATTTGTATCCATCACCATTGCAAGCTGCTCTCATTCGTCATGTTTGCAAGCAGCAGCAGCAACGTTCCTTAGCTGCAAGCCCAATATAACTTCCAGCTGTTGAAGTTAATTCTGTTTTTTAAATCTTATTAAAAAATCTACCATCCAACAGCAAATCCTCTTGCTCTTTTTACACTTTCATCGACATTTTTTTTTCCTCAGTTTTATTTATATTCATGGGAAGTGGCTTTCAGTGATGCTTGGCTCTTGAGACAGGAGTAGAATGAGAACTAAAAAGGCATTCTTGTGTTTCCATCATTTAAAGGATCATTTACAAGCTCTTGATTGAAATTTTAATCTCGTATCCTTTTACTTCCACAACTTAATAAAGTGTGAAGCAAAACCTCAAAAAGGCAGCCAGTCATAATTGCTCAGAGCTTTAATCCTAATACCCAGGAAAACAAGGAAGGGAATCATCATGCATTTAAGGCAAACCAGGCCTACTGGGCCATCCTGGGTTACACAGGGAAATCTTATGAAAAATAATATAAAAACTCATGGCTCTAAATCAGAAAAAAACTAGCTGTGTTTGTTTATGTACCTTTTTAAAGGTTACTGAAATATAAGGCACCCATTTTGTATGGACTTGGGTCAAGAAGCCCAAGTATTCAAATACACCTGAGAACTCTTAGGATTCTGGTGCCTCAAATCTACTGTGACTGTTTGTAAGATGGCTATCATTTAGTTTAGTAATTCTGGTAATAGAAGTTTTTATATGAAAAAAACAAATGGATAAAATGTTATTTCCTATATATTCTGTATATTATTTTAACTGCCTAAACTGAAACTGTAAGGTAACATACAGAGTGTTGTTAGCCTAGAGTTATCGGGATTGATGTGACAAGTTTTTCCTCCTCCTGGATGATCATGCTCATTTTTGCTGTCTCTGACTTCTCAGTTTCTGCTTGAAATTTTTTCACCCCATGACATTTCTCACCTAGCTAATTCACACTTGTAATAGTAAAGCCCTGCTGTTAGCATTGAGTGTGGCCATAGTTTCTACTGATCCAAGTCCCTTCTGCACACACATGTAGAGCTTGATTGTTTTTGTGTATTGATTCATTTGTATTTGTACTTATTCTGTATATTCATTATATTCAAGATATTGTGGCAAACTGTTAGATAGTAAGATGTGTGCTGTAGGAAACCAAGTTAGCATAGTCATCCATCCATACTCAACTATGTGTTATGTGTGTATGTGTATATTAAGAGCGACTAAGATCTCCCAACTTTGCATGATTCTCAAGTAACCTGCAAGTTTGCTGTGTCTCCTCTTGATGCTGACATGCTTCCATACAGCTTTGTATCTACCTGTCTCAGGAATCTTCTTGCTTGGTTGTTATGTTTGTCTCTCCCCTGATTGGCTATGCTTGCTTAAAATAAGGTGAGCCACATATTAAAAAATTAAATCTTGTAATCTTAGCAGAAAAAGGGAACAGGAAAAAAAATAATTAACTCTCTTTGAATAAGCATCATTTGAACAATACTCATTTCAAAACATAGCCAGTGTAAAAACTTATTAATGGTGTAGTGCAGTGTACATTTTATTTCCTCAGAGCCTAGTGTGTAGTTCACGCTTGATAATGACATAGCTGTATCTCAGATACTCTAAATCACAGTGGCTGGTGCCCACTGTGTTACAAGCTTTGCTGGAGACTGTAGATGCCTAGCGAGTTGGAACTGTGTTTTTTGTGGTATTTACTCCTCACTATACTTAGCATAATAAATTTTGAGGATATTATAGCCAAGGATTTATTGGCCAAGTATTGTTGGAGTTTTGGCTAGAGACATTTTTTTTTAAATCTGAGTTAGTTTTAGATTTGTTTCCATGTAAAGGGATCAGCAATATAAGTTACCATTATTATTGAACATACAGTCATTATCATGTTGAAATCAAAACAAGGTTGGATAGATTAAAATATCTTTTGGGGCTCTTTCGTGCCTGTTGTAGTAGGCCAAGCTGCTACCTATTTCCCTAGAGAAGCCTCCCATTAGAGACAAGCTGGTTGCCTTGAGCAATAGAAAACACATGTTTTAAGTAAACTTTATATGAACTCCTTTTAAATTTAGAATATAAGTATACCCTAGGCATCTTGTACCTGTTTAGAGGTTTAGCCCTAGATTTTTATATATGTTGTAGCTATTTTTCCTATCTCCTTTTTTTACAGAATGGGCAGTTATGCCTTTATAGCTGAACTTTATTTAAACTCCCTCTTACCTTTAGCATTTAAGCATACCCTAGGCATCTTGTACCTGGGCTTTACATTGATAGTGACTAATTTTGCCTTGCCCCCTTTTTATACAGGATGGACAGTTATGCCTTCATAGCCGAACTTTATATAAACTCTCTTAGCATATAAACTCTCTTACCCTTAGCAATTAAGTTGGAACTTTATTTACTCCTCACTATACTTAGCTGACTTTCGGTGTGCACCTATAAATACATGCATGAATGAGTAAGTGCCTGTAGTGTACAAGGAGGGTTATTAAGATGATGCAAGTCATATTGTAAGTGACTATTAATATTTAGTATTGATATATCTTCTGGTAAAGCTTGCTGTTAATCCTAAACAGCTGTATAACCAAATTACCACACAGAGACTGGGTTCATTTAATTAATTTAGAATACAATGCTGGGCAATCATTATTCCCTCTTAAACCTCCAAGCCCTCATAGTTTCCTAACATTTAGATTTTACCCATTATACTTGCTTTTTTTGAAATCTTAGGTCTGGTTTATTCTTCATGTCGTTCCAAGCTCTCTCTCTCTCTTTCAGCTCTGCTCTCCTAGCTCCCTTCTGCCTTTCTCTCCTCCTCTGCCTCCCACCTTCCTGTCCTCTAACTCCTCCCTCCTTTCCTGCTTCCTTTCTATTGCTCAACATTGTGGCTAGTTGCTTTATTTTGGCATGTTTACACAAAATTGAGACAGGTGATGCTTAGCACAATGCAATGTCCAGATTGAAACCAGAGAGTGGGGAAGAGAAATCAGCATTTGAATGAACAAGGATAAAGTGTATATATTCCAAAAGAACATACCAACGAAGTCATAAATAATATCAGTGCCTCTTGTAAAGAGAACTAAGGAACATTAGCTACAACCAGGACCTTTAGGCCAGAAGATTCCACACATTTCATTCAAGTCAGGACAGTGAGGATGGGCTTTGAAGACATAAATTACCAAAGCTTTGTTGTTAGAGACTGCTAATAAAAGAAATTAAGAGGGTGCCAGTCTCTATCCAGGGTCCACCTTCCAGCTGAGATGTCAGTCTAGAATATTTGACAGTCAGACCCTCATGTGCACTACTACACTGAGGGGCACCAGTCATAATAACCATAATCTAATTCATAAGCATGTCCTGTGTATTTCCCTTTAATACAAACACGAGCCATGAGTGTGGTTCACTTTTTACTATTTAATAAAATTTCATTTGGTATAGATTAATGTAGTCATTGTGGGCAATGATCTGCTATGATGTGTATAATCATGAATATAGATGCTAATTTCAGGATTGTTAAAATATAAGTCTTTTGATGAATTCATTAAATCTGTTTGTGTCAGATGAACCTAGTAAACTGGATTTATATTTTAAGTAGAAATCTCTTGTGTTTTAATATCCAATGATAAAAGAAAAATTTTGAACACCTTGTTTAAAAATTTAGACACTGCAACACAGTATTAGATATTGTTCATGGGTGCAAGTACACACCATATAAAACAAAACAAAACACTAACCACAAGCTTTGAATGTGAAGTTTGAGTTCAAAATAGTGTGTTTGGTGATTAGGGCACGAGCTCTGTTGGGGTGGGATAGCAATCTAGGGAATAGATGTTTTTGTGGTTTTATGGCAGTCCCAAGTGCTGAATGGTGTGGCACATGGAAAATTAGGGATGGGGTAGAAGGGCATTGTACTCTTCATTCATTGGTGTATTTTGGTGTACAAGATACATTTTATACATTTAGAATATTTCTTTAGATATATGCTATATAATTTTGAAAGTGAAAATTTAGGATTAAGCCACAAGTGATATATATTTTCTTCTTCTTAATTTCCCCTCATATGAATTATTTCAGATATTTGCTGGAAAGGGAGTCACAGATGGTAAAAACACATTCTCTTTTATGCAAGTTCAAATGGGCATTTAAAATCCAATCTCCTTTGTTCTTTATTTCAGGGTAGAATTTTAGTACTGCTCCCAATGTGAAAAATGTTAATAAACTCAGTGCCCCATGGGGTGATTTTTATCTTCATGAGTTAAGATTGGAAAGGTTTTGATTTTTTAAAAATCTTGACTGGCCTGAATGTTTATATATATATAAACATATATATGTATGTATATGATTATATAAATATATATAAACATATATATAATTTTATTAATTGGTTTATTCACTTTGTATCCCCCCTGTAGCTCCCTCCCTCCTCCCCCCAACCCCACCCTCCTTTCCCCTTCTCCACGCATGTCTCTCCCCAAGTCCACTGATAGGGCAGGTCCTCCTCTCCCTCCTTCTGATCCTAGTCTATCAGGTCTCCTCTGGAATGGCTGCATTGTCTTCCTCTGTGGCCTGGTAAGGCTGCTCCTCCCTCAGGGGGAGGTGATGAAAGAACAGACCAATCAGTTCATGTCAGAGACAGTCCCTGTTCCCATTACTATGGAACCCACTTGGACACTGAACTGCCATGGGGTACATCTGTGCAGGGGTTCTAGGTTATCTCCATGCATGGTCCTTGGTTGGAGTATCAGTCTCAGGAAAGATCCCTGTGCCCAGATTTTTTGGTTCTGTTGCTTTCTTATGGAGCTCCTGTCCTTGGGCATTTAGGCCATGCAATATTCAGTTCAGTTCAAGTGCTTATGGGATGCCAGCTGTCCTGTGCAGGATATTGCACTAGGCTTGAGAGGTATTAGGACAGAACTAGTAATAATGAAGGGGAGAAAGAGACTAGTTCGGATTTCTCAGGACATTGAAACAAGTAGAAGGCAACCAGTTGAATGGATACATACTTACCACTGGAGTGGGAGATATAATACAATAAAAAAAAAACGGTATGTCTTAGGAGTTCTCTGTTAGCTTTACCTTAGCTTGAAACCAGCCATAATTGCTTAGACACTAGGGATGGATCTGGACCTTTTTGGCTGAGCCATTCACTGGTGGTGTTTCTCCATTGCAACAAATACGATATTCCGCTGTGTCTACAGAGGGATAAGGAGGAGCATTACTAGAAGAAGGGACATTTCTTTCCATTCTGTTACCCTTGTCTTGTCAGGTGCCTTTGGTACATTATTTTTGTAAAGTGTCAGTTTTCCTAGCATTGCCACAGGCTCATTGTGGTGAGTTCCAAGTTCTGTATAGTGAGAGCTTCTAGTTACTCTTTCCATTGAGCCCCTGCCAGCAATCCACAGACACAGTGGCTGTTCTTTTCCTAGATCTGCTGTCATGATCCAGTTATTTTCAGAAATCACTTCCCTAGTTCAAAGCACTACATGTCATGCATTAATGAATTATACACTAAGTGGATGCAGAAGCAAACTTCTTTCTTCAGCATGCCATGTCAATAAAAGTGACTTTGATATTTGATATCTTCAAACGTTACCCTTCCCTTGTAAGAGAACACTGAACTAGCTCTGTATGGGCTTAAAGGATACATATGTGTGTGTGTGTGTGTGTGTGTGTGTGTGTGTGTGTCTGTATCTGTATCTGTATGTATATACACACACATGTGTATATAGGCATATATATTATTCCATAGTGTGAATTGTTAGTTTCCTAGTACTATCACAGGCCCATTATAGTTAGTATTGAAGGCACCTGACAAGATTATTTATCTATCTATCTACCTACCTACCTACCTACCTACCTACCTACCTACCTACCTACCTACCCACCTACCTACCTGGTGTCTGTCATACATTGTGTTGCATTGGAAAAAAACACATACCTTATAGTTATCAGTAAAATTGACCTTTATGATTCTTACACATTAAGCTAGAGTTGCCTCATCCCTGATCTTTGCTTTACTAAGCAATCTTAAATGTGTGGTGGTCTTTCTAACCTACTGGAGCTAGAAAGTAGTTTCAGTATCAGTAATGTCCTACCTCTAATTTCCTCCTTATTCTGGCTGAAACATTCAATATTATGTCGAAGGAGTGTAGTAACTGTAGATATCCTTGTCTTGTTTCTAGTTGTACAGGAAAACTTCAGTGGTTTAACTATTGAGTTTCAGTTATGCTGACTGTCGGCTTTTCATTGGTGACTGTTACTATGTTGGGCTATATTCCCTTATACATTTCATTTTAGAGTTTTTTTTACATGGGGGTTTGGTTATTTCAAATGCTAGCTCTCCATCTCCAAAGGATTACAAAGTTTTACCCTTGTCTTTTCACACTGTGTTTCATATGTAATGGTTTGCATGCCTGAACTACCCTGTTAACTCAGGGACAAGTCTCAGTCAGTGATGGTAATTGATCCATTTATTTGTAGGTAAATTTGACATGTAAACTTGTGTTGAAGATTTTTGAATCAATTTTCATTGAGTTATTATTTCTTGTAATTTTTTCAAAATGTCCAAAGATTTTTATTGAATAAATGAGCATGTTTTTAAATTAAAGCTAATAATGACTTCCTTGTATACCAAATCTTTTTACTGTGATAATAATGCTTTTATTTACTTCTCAACTTACCTTTTGCAAATATAATCTTATCTGAGTAATTGATGTTCTAAGGCCAAATATTTTTCAATATTCAGAGTTTTCTCATTATTTGTTAAAGCTGGGTTTCCTCCTGACTTGTTAAAATTTAGGATTAAGGTTAATTTCTCAGAGCCAGGGAGATGGCTTGGTAAGAGCTCTTGTAATAGAACATATGATGACCCTAGTTCAAATCCCTAGCACATCTTTGTGTGGGGTGGTGGTGACTGGGCATGGTCACAGGTGTCTGAAATTCCATATTGCAGGGTGGATTCCTGGAGCTCATGGACGTGCCAGCTCTGCTGCAGTGAAGTGGTAGGCTTCAGGTTTAGTAAGAGTACTGCCTAAAGTGAGCAAGTCGGAGAGCTGGAGAGGAAGATATGTGACATTCTCCTCTAGCGTCTACACACACACACACACACACACACACACACACACGAGAGGTGTGTTAGGAGAGAGAGAGACAGAGAAAGAGAGAGAAAGTCTCTAAGACTTCCCTGAGATAGCCCGTGTACCCAAAGTGCTCTGCAAATGTAAAAGGATGGTACTAGAGATGGTTTTGCCTCTTTAAGCTCTTTGCTGTTTCTCTGTTAACTATCTGTAGATTTGGACTTTTTCCCAGTTATTTCTGCATTTCTAGGTGTACTGTTCTTACTTCTATTCATAGGCTTCATATATTCCCTTCCCACTTTTTTTTTCTTTTTAAGTAGGAAGAAATAGCTCATGGCAATGCACATTAGGAAAAAAAAAACAGTTAAGTTCGATGTTAAATTCTTGAATTAGTTTAAAATATAAATATTAATCATTTTTCAGTTCCTAATTATTTTCAGTTAAACTATTTGTTGAAGTTAACCAGTTATTATCTTTTAGCATTCTTTGACTAAGAGAGCAGACATTTGCTGGAAACTTTCACTCAGTGTGTTAAAACATACATATCTTAGTTTTCAATTTATTGTAGAGCAAGAGAGAGAATGTGTGTGTGTGTGTGTGTGTGTGTGTGTGTATGTATGTAGGCAGGTATGTACACCACCATGATGCATGTGTGGAGTTTAAAAGACAAATCTGGGGAGTTGATTTCTGCTTTGCAATCTGGATTTTGAGGCAGGAACTTCAGGCTCGTGTAGTAAGCAGTTGACTGAGCGATCTCACTGACCTTAAAATATTTTTATATGGAAATCAAAGGTGTTAGGAAAGGTAGGAGTTTAAGCTGAATAGGCAGTTTTTCCTCTACCTGCAGGAAATGAAATTAATGTAACCATCGCCATTTCGTTTCTGTAACAGGGACTTTACTTTTATTGTTGGTGCATGTTTTTCCTTTTTAATTTTTTTTTTTACAATTTATTCATTATATATCCTGATTGAAGCTCCCTGCTTCAACTCCTCCAAGGTCCACCTTCCCTCCCTCTTCCTCTCTACCCCCTTCCTCTAGTCCACTGAAAGGGGGAGTTCTCCTCCTCTGCCTTCTGCCCAGAGCTTGTCAAGTCTCATCAGGACTGCCTGGATCCTCTTCCTCTGTGTCCTGTCAAGCCTGCATCACCAGCGGGAAGTGATCAAAGAGCAGGCAATCAAGTTCCTGACAGAGACAGCTTCTGCTCTCCTTATTCAGGAATCCACATGGAGACTGAACTGCCAATAGGCTACATCTGAGCAGGAGGTCTAGGTCCTCTCCTTGGTTGATGCATACGTCTCTACAGGACCCCTCATGGGCTCAGGTTTTTGTTTTTGTTTTTGTTTTTTTTTAGCTTTGTTGGTGTTCTTGTTGGGCTTCTGCTCCCTCTGTGCCCTTCTATCTTCCCTTCTTCCATAAGACTCCCTACGCTCTGCCCAAAGTCTGGCTTGTGAGTCTTAGTATTTGCTTAGATCTCCTGTTGGGTACCCTCTATAGTAGACTTCCATCCTGTGTCCTCTCTTCACCACTTCTGCACACTTGTACAACCACTGTAGAAATCAATCATGCACTTTCTTAGAAAACTGGGAATAGCACTGTCTCAAGATCTACTGATACCACTCCTGCTCATGTACACAGAAGATGCCCAACCATTCAACAAGGACATTTGCTCAGCTATGCTCATAGCAGGTTTATTTGTAATATCGAGAATCTGGAAACAACCTAGATGTCCCTCAATGGAGGAATGAATACAGAAAGTATGGCACATTCACAATATGGAATACTACTCAGCTATTGAAAACAATGAAGTCATGAAATTTGCAGGCAAATGGATGGGACTAGAAAAGATCATTCTGAGTGAGGTAACTCAGAAACAGAAAGACATACATGGTATACACTCACTTATAAATGGATATTAACCATATAATATAGGACAGCCATACTAAAATCTACAGACCTAAAGAAGGTAAATAACAAGGTGGACCCCAGGGAGGGTGCTCAAATCTCATTCAGAATGGCAAACAGGATAGACAGCAGAAGCAGTCGTTTTACTTTTGAAGTATTCCACAGGGCATCTGTGCTTTCCTTTCAGCAGACTAGGAGAAAGGGATGGGGGGAAGAGAGAGGGAGGATAGAGTCGGGAAGAGTTGAGGGAGGGGGCTACAGTCAGGATATAAAATGAATACATCGTAAAATAATAAAGTAAAATATAAAAGGAAAGATGCCTCTTGTCTCTGGGACCTGTTGCCATTGGAAACTTTCTGTTGCCTTCAGGAAAGGTTCGAAGTGATTTGGTGGGAAAAGAAGGGGCAAATGGAGTCAGAGCTCCCCCCCCTCCACAATCTCTGATATTTATTTTATATTCATTCTATAACATTTTCATCAGCAAAGTGATCTTTTATTTCAAAGCTTTACTTAAAAGCTGTTACATTTTTTTCCCAAGTGAATTAGCCCCCACCTTTGATTCTTCTGTACCTGCTCTTCTTATTCGTTACAAGCATTTATCTCCACTATATTCATGGATCTCTGATTCTTGTCTTCATATTGTCACTGCTTCTCATGGATAATTCTACACCATGTAGTCAGTGGTCATCACTAACTACCCTTTCACAGACTCACTGTTCATGGTAGGAAGAATGGCATGACTGATCTTTATCAACTTGGGAAAAGATATGAACCACTCAGCCATTCTCAGAGGGCAGTCAGAAGGCTGTGGCTTCGGCTGTCACTAGTGTTAGTAATTTAGTTACAGGGCTTCAAGTAAATAATGGTGCATATGAACTAGATATCTTTAAAGTCAGTCTAGCTAGTATATAATTACCCTGACTTTAGTAGCTATTTAGTGTAGCTTCTTGGTGATAATCTTGAGTTTAAATTGGAAAGTATGCAGAAGAGCAGTGAGTAGTCTTCCTCATAGCTATGTGCTGTGGGACATTGTCAGCCTGCTGACCAGTGGGTGTGCTCCTTTTGGAGCCCTGCTTCTCAACTTGGAATGACTGTTAGTGGACATTTGGTCTTGGCAGGTATATGCAGTTGCCATAACCACAATAGCAAATTACTGTTGGCATGTAATGAATGGCAGCCAGGAATACTGAATATCCTTCAGTGGTCCTGAGAAGCACTCAGCGAGGACTCCAAATGTGAATCCTGGCAAGCTTTATAATGCCAACTATGATATCTTCTGTGCTTGATTTATTCACTGTGGATTGAGTTCATATTTGCTATTCTGTCCCTAAAGAGTAGTTGAATACTAGTGAAAATGTAACGATAGACAGCACATAGGACTTTACTTGTTTCTAACAATCTATATTTAGTTAAATAAATAGATATGTTTTATATATACAAGAAAATTTAATTTACCTCTGTTACTTAGTTTTTGTATAGAATGAGCTTTGCCCATTTTTAAGAAAATTTTCTCTGTACTAGGTGATACAGAGCAATTTTATGGTTGGTGGTTTTCTTGAGATTTCTTAGTAATTAGATAGTTGGTGGCAGCCAGAATTAAAGAGGTATTTGATTATAAGCTTTATAAATAGGACCGTGGAAGACTAGATGTGATACTTTATCTTTGCAGTACATTAGTAGGAAAGGAGGAGAGAGAAATGATAATAGAATCTACACAGCAATATTTACTAAAAGGTAATAAAGGTCTCCATTACATTACAGGTCATTAGGGCTGGTGCAGAAATATGCACGGTGATATTTAGTATAAATATCACTTGATTTTCGTTTGAAATAGAATAATTTTGTGCTAGGGACTTGACTAAAATTTAATGAGTATCCCACTTACTATATGAACAATATTACAAATAATATGAGCTTTCTTAATAATTGCATATAAATATACTATAAGTTAAACCTTCCATCTAAAACCCTGAAAAAGATCTCTAAGCACTCGTTAATTTTATGTGCATTTCAGCACTCCTCTAAGAAAAGTAAATCATTATTTCTTTAGGAGAGAATAAATTTCCATGCATTTCTGAGTAAAAGCCTTTTTTCTACATGAAATAAAGCCTTGGAAGAGAAAGCACACTAATCTGTCTCTCTTTACGAAGTTCAGGATCTAAACGTGACTAAGCTGCATCCAAGGCTTTTCTGGTGATTTACATACTAGCCAGAGGCATGATACCTCCTCTTTAAGAGCTTGTCTCCATCTAGATTTGAGGACTCTGCCTCTAAATTAGAAATTAATATTTGTGCTAGTTTGTACTTTTTTATTTTAAATGGTGTAGAACCGAACTCAAACTTGCCTCAGCCAGAATGAAAATTTATTAGCTCACACAACTAAGACTGGTGCCGAGCTTTAGGGATGGCAGCGGGAACCCAGTGTATTCACACTTGTCTCCTGGCTTCCTTATCATGGTCTTTCTTGGTGTCAGGATGGCAGCCTGCATAGTTCCACATCTCCAGGCTCAAGCTGCATGGCAGAAAAAGAGGAACTCTACAGTCTCCTTGACTCTGGCTAGGAAAAACCCCAGTGTCTGCCTGAAGAAGTGTTTTATTTCTTTCCCCCAATAGAGATTTTTCTGAAGTATTCTTTCTATTCTGAGTATATATAAATCTGCATTCTTTTGTTCTTCTGCATGTGTGTATGAGCATGAACCCCCACCCTGTGTGTTGGGATTGATCCCAATGGTTTACATATGCTAAGAAAGTGCTCTACCACTGAGCTATAACTCCAATTTTCTGTTAGTTTTGATGAATTTCAAATTAAAATTCAATGTAATTCATATTCCTTGTAAAGAAAGTTTTATATCACAGTGTTTAAATGTCATTAATCCATATCTTTATATATGTATTTTGCCTATGTATGAATGTATGCATATATTGTTAATTTGAGGGATTATTCAACAGTTACTGTGAGGAATTGAAAGGTGGTCTCATGATTGAACTAACAAATATGGCTTGAAGGGGTGGATGAAATACAGTGTTTACCTTTTACAAGACAGTTCATCATGCTTTCATAATAATAAAATAGTGAAGACTAGTCAGGATAGCTTTCCAGTATCTCATTCAGCCATGGTTAAGTGCATCATGCTATGAAAGCTATCAATTTGGGGACTCTTTCCACCTTTGCTGTGAGTTTGATATCATCTGAGTTTCCTTAGGGAATTGGGTCCAGTTTCTACTTTTCATTATCTTGCTGATTACTGATTAATTAATCTATAATCTTGATACAAAAACTGTATCAGATGCTTATTTTCTTAGATTGGTGTATTCTTATATATTCACTGAGTTGCTATTTACTAGAAGACTAAAACAAGAAGTAAAAATTTTAAGAGAATTTGTCATATAAAATAATATACTAGGAGGCTAGAGAGATAGTTAAGTGGTTGAGAGCACTAGCTATTGTTCCAGAGGACCTGGGTTCAAAAGTCTCGCCACCCATCCAGTGGAAAACAGCTGTCTGTAACTCCTATTCCCAAGGCTCTGATGCCCCTTCTTACACCCACAGGGACCAGGAACATACTTGGCAAACAGACATTCATGAAGGTAAAATGGTCATACAATACAAATAATAGACATGTGGTTTTCTTTTTTAAATTTTTTAATTATTATCATTTATTACAATTTATTCAATTTGTAGCATGGCTGTTTCCCCCTCCACCTTTTCTTCCCAACTCCACCCTCCCTCCCTCTTCTCCCCCTATTCCCTGCCCCTAGTACACTGATAGGAGAGGTCCACTTCCCCTTCTATTTGACCCTAGCCTATCAGGTTTCATCAGCATTGGCTACTTTGTCTTCCTCTGTGGCCTGGCAAGGCTGCATAGCCCAGGGGGAGGTGATCAGAGAGCCTGTCACTGAGTTCATGCCAGAGAAAGCCCCTGCTCCTTTATTAGGGAACCCCACTTGGAGACAGAGTTTATGGGCTACATCTGAGCTGGGGTTTTAGGTCCTCTCCATGCATTATCCTTGGTTGGGGTGTCAGTCTCTGCAGGGCCCTCAGGACTCAGTTTTTTGTTTGTTTGTTTGTTTGTTTGTTTGTTTGTCTGTCTGTTGGTCTCCTTTTGGAGCTCCTGTCCCTCCATATCTTTCTATTTCCCCCTTCTTTCATAAAATTCCAGGTATTGTACCCAAAGTTTGGCTATGAGTCTTAGTCTCTGTTTCAATATCTCAATCAGTAGAGTCATTCAGAGGTCTTCTGTGGTAGGCTCCTGTGCTGTTTCCTGTCTTCTGCTTCCAATGTCTACTGCATTTGTCCTTCAGAGTGAGGATTGAGCATCTTCACTTGGGTCTTCCTTGTTATTTAGCTTCTTTTTCTTAAATTTATTTATTTATTTATTTATTTATTTATTTATTTATTTATTTATTTTATATCAATCACAGGTTAGGTATTTTGCATCCCAGGCATAGCCCCCTCCCTCAGTCCCTCCCACCATCCCACTCCCTCCCTCATCTCCCTCCTCCCTGCCCCCTCCAAGTCCACCAACAGGGGAGGACCACCTCCCCTTCCATCCAACCCCACCTCATCCTGTCTCCTCAAGGCTGGCTGCAATGTCCTCCCCTGGGATCTAGTCAGTCTGTCACTCCCCAACTTGTATGGGGGAGGATCAAAGAGTCAGCCATCAAGTTCATGACTGAAACAGTCCCTGTTTCCCTCACTAGGGTCTTCAGTCCTACACCGTGCTATCATGGGCCCCATCTGCGCAGGGGTCCCAGGCCACATCCACACATGGTCCTTGATTGTAGAAACTGTCTCATACAAGACCCCTGTACCCTGCTCAGTTTGGTCTTTGTGGAGCTCTTGTTCTCCCCAAGTCTCACCAACCTCCCCCAG
>CM053763.1:3391092-3411327 GCA_028658305.1 Pachyuromys duprasi
GATCTATTTTCATTTTTCTGCATACAGATATCCAGTTGGACCAGCACCATTTGTTGAAGATGCTGTCTTTTTTCCATTGAATGGTTTTGGCTTCTTTGTCAAAAATCAAGTTTCCATTGGTGTGTGGGTTCATTTCTGTTTGAAAGCTGGGTTAATGTACTCTCTGGAGCCTTACTGCAGACTGTTCTCACAAGCACCTCCTCCTGCCTCACAGGTTTCTCAGTGTGCAGCACCCTCCACAGCTGCTTTGGGTCTGTGCTGCTGCTCTCAGTTTGCATGGAATCCACCCCAGTTCAGCCGCATAATGCAACCGCTGGTTGGTGGCTTTAGGTTTCTCTATCCTTCACAATTTACCACCTTTTACATAGCTAATACACTTCCAAATCTGTGCACTGTGTTTTGTCTTCCAATTCTCTGTTACTCCAAGAAAGGAAGGGCTTTTGTCATCTCTATTGACATTGTTGGGTGCCTGGGATAGTTCCTAACAAATGTTGGATGACCAATAAATATTTCTGTCTTTCTTGTTTGCCATTTGCTTGTTAATGAAACTTCTAAATTTATGAATTGCATATGTGAGGTAATAAAAGTGACATGTTAATGCCTTTCAAGTGCCACTAAATATTATGCTGGAGAGCTCATTGGGTAAAAATCTTACTGTGTAAGCAAGAAGAACTGATTTCGGACCAGCAGTAGCCCTACAGAAACCAAACACAATGGTATAGTAACCCCATCCCTGAGCAGGCTTGGGAGCTTGCAGAAAGAGATGGATATGCATAGCCAGCCTAGCCAATATTTATGAATTATGAGTTCAGTTCACTCAAAAATTAATGTGGAAAAGCTGATAAGATTTGTTTCCCAGTTCTCTCATGGTGGCTCACAGCCATCCTTACTCCATTTCCAGGGGAGCCAACACCCTCTTCTGACCCTGTAGGTGCCAGAGATGCAGGAATAATGCTCGTATGTATTAAATAAATAAATCTTTTGGGGACAAAAAGGAGAATGGTTGAAGAAGATACCTGACATTGATTTCAGGCCTGTATGTGTTTGTCTGCATGCATGCATGCATACCTGCCCACACACATATACATATATACACAGAAATACATACACACATTCAGTTTCTTAAAAATCTATAAATAAGCTAAAAGCCTTTGTCAAGTAAGGAAGCACAATGCCTGCTTGTTAGCTTCTTGCCTATGTTTCTTATCATTAGCAATTATTGCCTGAGATTTATGGACCTCTGGACAGAGGGACATACATGTATATCAAAGGATCTCACATAACTGGGTAATGTTAGAAGTAAGTAGATGGGGCTTTGGAAGCCCAAAATAAAGTTGCCCTCATGGGTCACATATGTTCTGTTGTAAGTTAAACTCTGTGCCCTATATGTATTGTCACAGAGATATGCATGTGACATTGCAAATCTGTCTCATCCATCTGAATACCACATTTTATTCAGAACCAGAACCAAAACAACAGACTTGAGAAGTCGTCAAAGCTGTCCCCCTGTACCCACCTGCAGCTTGCACGGGTCCTCTGGTATTTTTAATAAGCCTTGCTAAATACTTCCTGTAGGGAAAAATGAGTAGTGATGAGGAGTAATCTTGCTGCTGCTTCTGAAAAATTCAGCAACTGATTTACAGATATTACTTATTCATCATGCTATCCCATTGCAGAAGATGGGAATTAAATTCCAGCCTTAAAGGTTATAGGATCCCTCAAGGCCTGAAGTGTATTAATGAAAAGTTGAGAACCTTAAAAAGATTGAAGAATCTGCATAGTGAATAATCTTCCATCAAGCCTAGTTTCTCATGTGAATTTAGGCACAGGATGGGAGAATGACAGTGCTTTTCTCCTCAGTTTAAAACAAACTGATAGGAGTTTCCCTGGGGTCATAAATAGTCCTGACTCAGCTGGACTGGAATAGGCTTCACAGTGAGAACGGTAATGCACAAGTAGAATGTTTTCCTAACTGAGACCCAGACAGAAGCTGACTCTGTCTATATATTAGATTGCTTACGAGTTCACAGTTTCCTCGAAAGATGAACTCATAGCTTCAATCCAAATGATACCTACTTCCTAGGTTTCTCTAAGCCCCAAACCTAACTTTTAGAATTGTAGAGGACTCATTGTAAAGCTACTGCGGGGACCTGTAGACGTGAGAATTGTCTGTCTTAAACTACTCAAGCTATAACATGGAAGCACTTATCCAAATTTAAATCCCCATTCTGCCAACACTGATAAGGTCAGAAATAGGCAGTACACTACAAATTTCTTCTGTGCAGTTTTTATGTTGATGTTTTAATAGAATTCCCACTATTATTTTTATATCTTCACAGAATGATGGTGCAACTACTTCTTTCAATGATATCCTTCTCTCTCTCGTGGTGTGTGTGTGTGTGTGTGTGTGTGTGTGTGTGTGTGTGTGTACTTGTAAAGTTTATTTAGTTATCAGGGCCATGAGTATCATATATATGTTAGTCACTGTGCACAGTACCAGAGCCTAAAGAAAGTAAATGAAAGAAAGAAAGAAAGAAAGAAAGAAAGAAAGAAAGAAAGAAAGAAAGAAAGAAAGAAAGAAAGAAAGAAGCCAAAAACACCTGAAAGTCTTTCAGGCTGATGTCACTTATAATTTCTCTCAGAATTGAACAGGCTCTATTGGTGCTTATATCATAGATTATTTTTCAGAAATCCTGCCATCTTTACTGATTGCATGTTATCTAAGTCAATATATTTTAAAACATACAACCGACCCAAGATACTCTCCTTTAAGCAACTGCTATTATATAGCTTGATTATTACCGTAAGTTTTTAAATGAACACAAGGTTTTTGCACAATATCATTACTAAGGGTTTCCTTCCTTTCTGCTTACTGACCATTCTATGAACTTTGACTGTATGGACATGTTATAAATCATGCCATCTGCATGGAAGGAACATATGAATGACTAACTAAAGTGAGACCTGCTGGTTTGCCAGGTGAACAGGCAGACAGCATGGACTAAATTTGTTCATAAAGCAGTAGATCTTGACACGCAGTTCTGCCACTTTCCAGCTCAGTGACCTTGAACAAGCCACTTGTTTTCTCCTTTGAGCAGCAGAAATGATACACGCTTTCCTCTTTGCTTAGGAAATATTACGGTAATGAAAGCACCGTTCAGGTATTTGATACTTTTCCATGGTTTTGCATTGTTCAAATATATGACAGACTTTCACTGTCCTTTCTCAGGTTGATGTGATTGTGACCCTGGGAGGCCTCGGTGGGCGCTTTGACCAGATCATGGCATCTGTGAATACCCTTTTCCAAGCCACTAACATCACTCCTTTGCCAATTATAATCATCCAAGAAGAATCCCTCATCTACCTCCTCCAACCAGTGAGTAAACTGTGACCTCACCAGGACTCTGTTCACAGAGCCCGTTGGAGGAGAACTCTTGGCCTGGCTTCAGTTTCTCAGCAGTGCTTGCTTGCTTGTGCTGCTTTGTTGTATCTACTGCCCTGTTACTGAACTGAATGAAGGTAGCAAAAAAAAAAATCAGAATTTCTGTGAGTTGGTTCTTTTTGTTTTCATTTTGGTTTGGGGTTTTTTTTTAGACTGAAGAGAAAAAAATCTTGTAACTTAATTAAATGGCCTAAAAATTAAATTTATCACTTTTGCATTTTGAGCAGCTGAGTGTGAATGACACCTGAGAAAAGCCTCGACAGGGACACACAGGCTTAGCGGGTGTTTCAGGTGGGTCCTCATGAATGTGGAGTGTTGTCCTTATAATTGGAAACTGGATTTGACTTTGTTCAGCATTTAAAAGGAAATCTTTAGCTTTCACTATTCATAAGTTCTCTACTTATTAGTTCTACTCCCTCAAGTAATTTTGTAAAGATGATGTCACCCATTTCCAATGGTAAGATTAAAGAAGTTTTCTGTCAGTGTAATGCACAGAATAGAATTGTTATTGTAGAGCCAAATATGGGGACCAACATTTTAAATTATTCTGTGTGAGCATTTCTAAGGACAGTAGACCATTCCTCTTGGCTTTTTTATTTTGTTGTGGCACTTACAATTTTGTGTCTCCCTCATCAGTTACATGCTACATATAGCATGGGAGCACTGAAGACTGTTCTTTGGCTAAGACAGCAGGTCTCATGTATACTCACCTTTGTTCATCTAGTTCTGCTTTGTTTGGTTGGTTAGGTTGGGGTTTTAGCTCTTTTCATTTCCTAACTCTGTTGTTTCCTGAAAATATGTGTGAAGAAAGTAGAATTCAGTTTTCAAATTCCTTGCCACCTCTTCATTTAGTCAGCCATCAGGCTTGAAGCACTTGTTGCCTTTCCGTGGCAGTGAGGATCAAGAGAAGCAGCTGTGTTTGATCTTTTCCCTCAAGTTTTTGTGCAGTGAAGAAGAGAGTTATTAAAAAAAAAAACAAAAGCAAAAATGAAAAAGTAATTACTATTGCATTAGTCAGTTTTCTGCTGTTATAATAAATTCCTGAGATCATTAACTACTAAAGAGAAAGGGTTGCTTCAGCTTATAGTCTTAGCAGTTTCAGCCCAAGATTCACTGGCCATGTTGATTTGTACATTCAGTAGACATCATGGCAATAATATTTGATGGTATTAAATGTTGTCTGGTACACAAAGGAGAGAAAAAAAAAGGGCACATGTTCCTTTGGCCACAATCTCCTTCCAGGTCACATGCTAAATGGTGTGAAGGGCTCCCACCAGAACCGACATCTGTAATCCACCAGACTTCATCTCCACATTCCCACTGCTTTCCAACAGTGCCGTCTTCCACGTCAAGCTTTGTCACATGGCCTGTTGGGGACAGTTAAGGTCCAGGGTATAGCAGGATTGCAACAATTAAAGTTTAGTAGGTAAATGTGTTGAGAAAATAAATAATTTGGCCATTGAGGAATAGGAAATGATTCACAGAAACACTCAACTTTTTATTCACTCAGTTCAACAGTCACTTAGAATTACTACTTATGAAAACTTTTTTTTCTAGCAATAAAGAAGTCCAAATAAGAAAAGAAAATGCTGTTTTCTGTAGACATTTTATTGATTATTTGTTTCCACACTGTTCAAAAGTGAGTCAAGGTTTGCTGTGGAAGATGATGGGAAAGCCATTGAAAACAGGAGCTTTATGTAAAGAACCATAGAGATTTAGGGTGTATCTTAAACTGTTATTGGAATGTTACCAGGAAAAAAATCTCAGAAGAATAGTTCTTAATTTTTTTTTAATGCCCTTCATCTTCACTGTAATTGGTATGTTCTGGGTTTTCTGGGGCATGCAATTTGGGCATTTCTGAACTCCTCCATCACTTCACTGCTGTCTGCCAACACTTCCTGAAGACTCTCAACCATTATACTGTCATAGATTGTTTTATTCTTTCCTCCTTCTGCTGCCACTCCAACTTGGTGTCTGTTAGATTCTCTAGTTGTGTTACGTGTACTGGTAACCTTGTCTTTCATAATCTTCATGTCTTGGTCTCTCTGGACTCCATCCTGAAGTTCTTTGCCTACTCTCACTTTTCTTCATTCTCTGCATCAGCAGCATCTGGTTGGCTACCCACCCACTGAGACTCTGATCCCACCTTGATCCCAGCTTCTTACATGCTTGTCCGATATTCACATTTGACATAAGCATCGAACGTATTTGATATTCTAGAATAATTCTTATATTTCACACCATTTGGCTTTTATATTTTGTGGTTTCAGTGTCTCCGGTGTTGTGTAGTTTGAAGCTATGGTTTTTACACCTCTGCAATCTCTACCTGAGGGAATTATCTGAGGCATGGGTTAAAAGCAAGCTCAAGGAGAACATATATTTGCTTTCATCAACCTCCTGAGTGTATCCCTATCCCTGTTCATAGGACCATTAACAACATAGAACATTCTTTCTCAGACTGTTTTGCAGCATCCATTAGTGTGACTCATGATTGTAATGCCGCTGAGACTTTGATGTCTGATGATAAAATGTTCCATCAAATATCCCTCTTCTCAGCTTTATAATAGCAAGGTTTGGTTGGGCCATTTTCCCAGCATCCAATGGGAGTGTTTATATTCATTTTGATATGTAGGTCTCTGCTTTATGTGACAGTCCCCTAGACCTCAGGCTTTACCTGAGGTTGGCTGAATTAGAAAGCACTGCCAAGATGAAAGTTACATTTGGTCTTTTAAAAAGAAACTTGCTTTATTTCTAAGTATTGTTATTTTTAACAGATCTGATACATTTTAAAAGAATCTAATATTTTTCTAGTATCTTTAGTGTTTTCTATTAGGTAAAATACAATGAACTACAGTGTAAATCATCAGTAATAATTAGTCCCAGGTCTGACAGACTTTTCTGGAACTGAATGTTTTCTTATTAAGAGAGAATTTTGTATAGTTTTGGGTAGTTTTTTCCATTTTACCTTTCAGACAGCTAGAGCACATGGTGGGGTGGAGTGACTCTGCCAGAGCAAACATCCCACTGTAGTGGCCACCTTGAGCAAGAATGCAGATAGCCAGGGGGCCAGAGCTGTGGGCCCAAGAAGAAAGGACACCATGTGTGCACAGAGCACAGCCGCAGTATAACTGCCAGAAGCTTCGGGCCTGAGAGTGTTCAGGAATCTGGTTCCACATGATTTATGAGAGCACAGCACAGTGTGTCACCTTGTGCTTGTTACGGTGGAATTCTAGAGTCTCCAAACATGCTGTTTTATCATGTGGCCCACATCCCCATGTAAATACCCTGTATATTTCCTCTGCTATAATTTTGGTTTTGTATCCTTAAATTAATTAGAAAATGCCTTATTGTCAAGACATAACTAGTACATAGAGCAGGGCCACAAGCTCATATTGGATTGCACCCAATGACCCTTTGAAATGGGTCTGGCTCCAGCCTCTACTGGTGAATTAGCAATGCAGTCTGTATCACTGTGTTCTAAAGAGATATTTTTAGAGACCAACCCTAGCCCCCAGCTTTGTTTTTTAACTTTTTTGGGTTTTTTGTAAATTTTACATTATGCACCGCAGTCCCACTCATCTCCCCTTTCCCTTGTACCAGCCCTACCCCTTGCGATCTCCCCTCAACAGAAAAAAAAAAAAAATCTCATTGTGGAATCTATAGTTTGACACTTTTGTCCACACTTCTTCTCTTGGAAATGTTCACTGCAATCATTCTGGTATGGGGTGTCTGGCTTCGGCTACTCTGTCAAGACGGGATCCCACTGGCACTTCTCTCAGTTATCCGGCTTATTGATGGGGTAGACGTTGGGGTGGGCTAATTCAAAGCCCTGGATATCAGCCTAAGTGGTATCTGAGCTGGTCAGGCTGCTGGTTTTTTTGCTCGCAGACCCTCAGGGCTGGCTCACCAGCAAATGCATCCCTCACCCCTTACCTCCCCACCCCCATCTGCAACTACACTGCTGCCCAGTTGAGGTGCAAGGCCTCTCCCTAGTATTACAACTGGTGAGGGACGGGCCAGATCTCCCCATGACCACAGGGACTGGCCTTCCCTCCTGCCATAGATATAGTGAGGTACAAGAGAGGGGAGGAGAGTGTTTTTCCCTTATCTGAGCTGCCACTGTCCAGAAGACAAGAGGCAGGGCTGGGTGTGCTGCATTCAGACCCTCAGGGCCAGCTTGCCCATGTCCCCACGATCACAGAAATAGGCTCTTCTGTGCTTCCTAGGTGAAGCGCAGGGCCTGCCCTTCAGAGTGCTACAGCAGGTGAGGGATAGCTCTCGTTATCTGATAACCATGGGGACAACTCTCCTGTCTGCTATAAGAGACAAGGGGTCAGGGAGAGCATCTCACCCTTGCCCATCTCACCCTCCAGAGCCAGCTTTCCCACTATCCCCAGGTGAAAGCTGAGGCCAGTTCTGCACAGCCCTCAGATATCAACATGTCCCCAGGTGGCAACTCAGACCAGGAAAACCCATCTGACCTTTGGTGGTAACAGACCCCTGATGCTCTAGAGCCATGGACCCAGCTGGGACCCCACCATGGTCCCAGGTGTCATTACCGGCTACTGTTCAGGCTGTTCCTCACTACCCTCGAGTCTCTATCTCTGCCTCACTTTATTATGCCCACATCCTTCTGTTTCTCTTTCTCTTCCTTTCCCCCACCATTTACTTGCTCCTCGTATTGGAGCCCAGAGTCAGTGAGTACCTAGGGTCATCTTAGGAGTGGTCTCAGGAGTGCTATGACCCCCTCGTACATTATGGCAAGGGCAGGGGTCATTTCATGTATGGTCTGTCTCCCCAGGCCTTTGTGGCACAGGAATGGTATAGTCATCTCCGACTAGCTCCCTTTCTGGGTCTCATGGCTCTTGTCTGGTGTTTGTCTCAGGCTTGCCCTTGGCCTTGCCCACCAGAGTGGCCCCTTGCAAGGGCCATCTGTCTCAGGCCTGGGCTGCTGACCCAAATGAGGTTCTTCTAGTCTCTGCTTGTTTCCCACCCCCACCCTCACCCTGTCCAGGCCTGCCTGGTGCCAGACTGGTAGTTGTCACAGGTTAGCTCCGTTTCCAGGCCCCCTGGCACCAGACTGATGGTCTTCTCAGGCTTGCTTTTCATAGGGGATGTTAGGCTACTAATTATTCAGATGCTCATAGGTCAGAACACTGAGATTAGACATAGCTTCTCCCTTTCTGCCACCTACTGACACATATATGACACAACAGCCAAGCCTGTAACTTCTAGGGGCTGGAGCCCCCTGCATTTCTACATTTTAGGAAAAGAATGGCAAGAAAATTTTTAGTAACAGAAGTGTAAAGGGCAGAAGGACAGTGTGGGGACTTTGATCCCTGAATGGTTCTGTGTGACCTTGATGCACTGAAGCAGTTTTTCTTGTGTGTGTATGAAATGTGAATGACCTAAAGATGAAATGCTAAAGCTGTTTAATTCTCAGAAATAAGTAAATAATAAAAATGTAGAATTATTTAACTTCAAACTGGAATACTTGAAGTTGAATTGTTTAGCCTGTTGTTTTCTTCACGTCTATACCATATTATGTGCAATATACACATTATTGTGTGTGCATACACTAGTATACATATTTAAGAAGACTATGCAGAAGAGAGGTCCCATAGGATACTGTTCACTGTTACCATGATATAATTCACAGAATTATAATCAGGATCTTAATGCCAAAAATGTCAATGGAGAACATTTTCAAATATTATAGAATTAGTCTCAAGAAAACCAAGACAGTTATGCCTTGGCATTAAATGGAAAATGATGTAAGTTATTTTAACATTGGGTAGGGTGATAATTTTGATACTTTCATATGAAAGATCTCACCTAACCTTCATAGCAGTACTATAAAAAAAAAAAAAGCAAAGTAGATAATACAGTTATACTATAAGGGTTCTGACTCAGCAGGTTTTCCACAGCTGTACTCATGGAATTAATAGACTAAAAAAGATATGACAAGCTCTTAAAGCAAGTCATAGCCCATAGGCAGGTAATTATCCATAAACAATGTATAACTGAATTGTCAGTTGCTGGATGTGTGTGGAGGGTCAAATATTTATTCATATACATAGCATACATACACATCTATTTTATATGTACATATAAAATCTTACCTGATATTGATGATTTTTCCTACAACATTGATTTCAGGTAACATGAATACTAAGTGCACTGTGTTTCCTGGCAGTGCTAGGGATCGATTCCAGGACCCTGTCCATATTAGACAAGCACACGGACACTGACCCACAGCTTCACCTCAACTGTCAGTACACTTTAAGGCTATATCTTTTCTTTCTTCATCCCAAATTAAGAAAGATTACTTTCTCGATTTTTCTAAACCATAAGAAAATCTAAATATAGCAATAATCTTCATCATATAAACAGATCCAATGAGATTACCAATGAAGTACATTTACATTAAAATCTAGTAAAAATCAACATAATTGTTAATTATTCTGTGTAAAGTTTGGGGACATGTATTTTCTTGAAATTCCTTTAGAGTTATAGATTGCTGGTCATATAAGATAGCAAGCAAAAGAATAAACCATCTTATGAGAGCTGTTTGGTTTTTTGACAGTGTACCTTATGACACTTCTGGTGGTATATCTACTACGTAAGTTGTGGGGCTAAAATGTACTGTTTTGGTCTTTTTTAAAAGCTTCTGTGTCAAGCAATCATAGGCTCTGTGATGTTCTTTCTTTTTTTCTTCATAGGCATGCACATGAGATTCTCATGTAACTAGCTGTATAAATAAGAAATCATTTGTGACTTCTAAGATCATTTTAGCCATTTGGGGCTGAGCTGTGTGAGCAGCTCACTTACAGTGTAGGCTCCTTTCTGTGGCTCTGTGAACCATAAGCTGGCTTTCAGAACATAAGTACAATAGTATGTGCCCCACTGCACACGAATGAGACTGTGTGCCCAACAGTCTTATAGTGCATGTTGGCATGTTTCATTTAGTGTAGGTCAAATCTCATGGTTAATGAAAACCCCAAAGTAGCATTTGCTTTGATGGATATATTTGATCTGTCATTTGACAAAGGAAAATTATAAATGGGATGCATAATAATTCTTCCCTGAAAACTGGACTTCCTCTTTTGCCTCAAAAACTATTTTCCTAATAAGGTCTGCTCCAGCCGTCTGAGGAGGAATCTTTCTGTGACAGACCATAGGTATTTTAGATCAGAGTCTCCAGTTGACTGACAGCCCTGCAAGGCTTAATTCCTGCTGTCAACACATAACCTTGCTTAGCACACAATGCATGTGGACAGAATGGCTTCAGTTTGCACATGCACACTTTCTCATTTTCTGGTCCCTTGCTTCCCAAGGGGGACAGAAACATTTGCTCTGTACCCTGAGCACAAATTATCCTTTATCTCCAAGTTGATGACAGTTTGTAATACAAGTTAATAGGATGTATGGGTAGGAAATGAGATGTCCAGAAGTTAATAAGGTGTGCCTTTTACATTTTCCTAACTGTCCAGTGAGTCATCGTTAGGGTCCCGTATCTGATGTGGAATGGTGTTATAGCCAGTTCATTGCCTACCTAAACACACTTCTAAACATGTTGCAAATATGCCTTCCTCATGAACTTAGTTCTGTTTTACTGCTCTTTGGCTTCTTTTCCCCTGTCTCTCTCTCTCTGTCTCTCTAGATTAATTGCTTAGTGCATGAAGTCCTGACATTTTGTGCAGTATACATTTGCAGTGCTGGTAATGAATATGATAAAAAGATGTTAGTGGTCTGATCAAAAGAAGATAAATATTTATGAGGTAAATTTGGCATGAGTGTTACTTTCTGATGCCAATTGAGAGCTCAGGTCTGTGTCCCCACGTACACATATCCTCAGCACTGTCTCATCTATGATAGCATCAAACAAGTAAATCTCAGCAATATTTGCAGTGGAAGACAGAGAACTTTCAATTCTAGACAATTCTGAAAGTCTTGTCATTATCCTTCTTATTGTTTATTGCCCAACTGTAATTCCTTTCTTTTGGAGTAATTACATTTTTTCTTTCCCTCTATATGCTCACAATATAGTTGGTTTTTGCCTGGCCATTTAGAATCTAATACAGATTATGTATTAGCAAAATTTTACCATCTGGAAAACTATGTTTCACCATAAGTGAAAATGGTACCCAGGCCTTAGAGATTATTGTACAGATGGGCACTGAACAGACCTATATATAATTCACCCTGTGTTATTTACAGCATTTTCTGAAAGAAAAATGATGCTGATAAGCAACACACATATGCCTGTACACAGTTGTTGTTATGGTATTTAACATTAGAAAGATCCATAAATGAAAGTGTGACCACAAAAGATGTGGTATGTCCACAGAATACTAAATACCAAATATAGGAAATGTAGTATTTGTAACTATTTGTCCACAAAGCATAAAATCCCATCATCTGCAACAAACTGCATGGATCTGGAGTATGGTATGCAGAGTGAAGGAACAGATTAAAAACAAAACAAAACAAAATCTCACATGGCTCATCTCATGAGGATATTTTTAAAAATGTTGATTTAAATGTTATAATAGTGATTGCTGGAAGCTAGATTGTGGGTAGCAAAGATGGTGGAAGTTACATAACAAGAACTTAAATATGGATTTAAGTAATAAGTTGTGGCATTCTGCAGAACAGGGGGTGCCTGTAGTTTCACAATAGCCCATGTACTGTAACTAGAAAAGAGGAGTTTGGAGGCTCCGAACAAAAGGTCATGGGGAAGAGATGGAAATGTTGATTACCCTTGTTTGATCAGCACCTGTGTTACACATGCGTTGACACATCAAAGTGTACTCCATAAGGATGACAATTATTTCATATTAATCAAAACACTTCTAAAAATATCTGAGAAGTAGCAATTGTTAACTGCCATGATTGATTTTCCATTGCACAGAACACATGGAAAAACTATAAATTATCACTTTATTCCTCATGAATCTGTATAGTGAAAGTAGTTTTTAAAATAAAAGTATAAATTGATACCTAAATGTAGTATCTTACTTAAGCTTTCTATTGCTATGATAAAACACCATGAACAAAAGCGACTTAGTTAGGAAAGGGTGTATTTTGTCCTATGGCTTGTAGTCCAATTTTGGAGAAGTCAGGCCAGGAGCTGATGCAGAGTCCATGGAGAAGTGCTACTTACTGGCTTGCTCTTTATAGCTTGCACAGCCTGCCATTTTATACAGCCCAGGATCACTAGCCCATGCATGTCACCATTCACTATGGGATGGACCCTCCTACATCAATCACTAATTAAGAAAATGTCCTACAGAACTGCCTACATACCAGTCTGGTATTGGCATTTTCTCTACTAAGGTTCCCTCTTCCAGAATGTGTATGTATATTTTGTGTCAGGTTGACAGCTAACCAACACTTGTATTATCTCTGACAGTGGCTGTAAAGGGGCTTCTGATCCCTTTATACCTACATCTGACCAAATTCCTTGAGCCTTCCCAGCCTTCCTTTCTCTTCTAGAAGGAAATTACTAAAGTCCATTTCTACACTTTACTGCATCTGTCTGTATTTTATTCTTTGGTGTTCTGTGCATGACCTAAAGATTTCTCTGACTTCACCCACTGCTCTGTTTTGGTTCCTCAGATCCTCTGTGACAATGCACCAACTTGCCCACTGGAATGTGAGGATACCAGCTTGTTTACCTCTGTGAAACATCCCCGGGCTTTCCAGGAAATCGCCAATGTCCATTATGCTCTTCTTGTCCTCCTTCCCCCTAGGTTCCTTTCCTTCTTTAACATGTTAAAGAATTAACACAGTAGTCTTCTACTATTTTGTATTCTAGTTTTGAACTATGTTAGTTGCGATGCTTGTGTTTTAATGGGAAATGAGTCACATTCCAGAGCTATAGCATTCTCATTTCTCTAGGTATTTCAGTGTCTCCTTGAAGTTAATAGAGAAATTTTCTCTCTATGGTTTTATCTATAGTTAATTAAACTAATTTTCTTCAACTAAGAATAAAACCACATACTCAAAGTGTTTATTTTGTAGGTCTTGTTTTGTTTATTCTTTAAATACATATTATTCATCAACTCTGCTCAGGCACTGAGTACAGAAAACAGTACAGAAAACTCTGTCTTCAGAGTGGATGGAACAGGGAGGTACATATTGAAATCCAGAAACAAAACAGGGATAGCTTAGAGAAAATATCTATCTCAGATTGGGCATGGAGTTGGTAGTGATTCATGGATAGTCTCCCAGATGAAATGATAACCGAATGCCAACATAATAGGAAATTATGAAAAAGAAGTAGTCATTTAATGCTCTACTTTGGAGAACATGGTACATTGGGAAGCAGAGCACTAGGCACCACAACAGGAGCAGCCTAGGTGTGGTTGCAATCTCACAAAGATGCTTATATTGTAGGCTAAGATTTGGTGGTAGGAATCTTATCAGAAAGATGAAACTTGATAATAATGTTAAATAGTTGAGAGCTACTGTTAGAAATCCCAGGAAGAAATGGCAACTAACTTTCAGAAGTAAACACGACTGTAAATAAAATATATCACTGTTTATTTAGGACATATGCTGGAAAGTTGTCATTGTGGAGACATGAAACAGTTGGTATGATGCCTAGACAACGAACCTGGTTACTGAGTGTGCCCTTTGGGACAGAGACTGGCAACAAATCAAAATGGAAAATTGGCCAATGGATTTCTGTGTGTCAAGTCACTGATGTATTCCTGGAACCAAGAAACACAGGATATCTGATCTAGCCTGGGGCTATTCCATAAGAGTGTGTGTATGTGTGTTCATGTGTGTGGTTGTATGTGCATGCGGGTGGGTATGGGTGTGTGTTATATGGTAACTGAAGCCTCGTTTGAGAACGCATCACTTCATCACTTCCAGATACAGAGTGAAATGAACAATGACAGACAGATGAGCCTACAGAGTATCTTAAAGGAGTACGTTAGTAGCACAGAGTTGGAGTCACAATTTGGTTAGAAATTACTAGATTATTCTAGTTTGGGTATGAAATGGAAATAGAGTAAAATACATTTCTCTATGCTATTCTTTAGCACCCCTAACTCCACAAATCCCATAAGGTTTCCTTCCTCCCTTCTTCTGTTCCCTGACCATCGCTGGGCTCTGAATCAGATATTTTAATGTCCTTTTCAAGAAGGTAAAACTGTTCCATTGATTATCTTTCAAAACGGCCATTACTAATCTTTTTCTCCATTTGTGTGAACTTATTTTTCACAAAGAAAAAAATATATATATTCTCTTTTTTTGCTTCATATTTATTTTATTTTTTCTTTTTAATTTTATTTATATATGTATTTATTACAGCTTATTCACTTTGTATCCCCACTGTAGCCCCCTCCCTTGTCTCCTCCCAGTCCCACCCACCCTCCCGTTTTCTCTCTGTGCCCTTTTCGTAGTTCCCTGACAGGAGAGGACCTCCGCCTCTTCTGTCTGACCCTAGCTTATCAGGTTTCATCAGGGCTGGCTGAATCATCTTCCTCTATGGCCTGGCAAGGCTGCGACCCCCTCCTTAAGGCGGGGGGGGGGGAGGCATGATCAGAGAGACTGATACTGATTTCATGTCAGAGCAGCCTATGGGCTTCCTTTGAACAGGGGTTCTAGGTCCTGTCCATGCATGGTCCTTGGTTAGAGTATAGGTCTCTGCAGGACCTCCTAAGCCCGGGTATTTTGGCTCTGTTGTTCTCCTTGTGGAAGTCCTGTCCACTCCAGGTCTTTCCATCTCCCTCTTCTTCCATATGGATTCTGTCACTCTACCCAAAGTTTGGCTATGAGTCTCAGTATCTCCTTTGATACCCTGGTGGGTAAAGTCTTTCAGATGTCCTCGGTGAAAGTCTCCTGTCCTATTCCTTGTCTTCTCCTACTTCCTATGTCTATCCTGTTTGCCCTTCTGAATAAGGATTAAGTATCTTTCCTATGGTCATCCTTGTTGTTTAGCTTCTTTGGGGCTATAGATTTTAGGAGTTTTATCATATGTTATTATTATATGGCAAATATCCTTCTTTTTAAGCTCTCCTGAAATGTGAAAGTCTTAGGCATCACTTGGCGAACAAACCTGGCTAGGCATTCTTCATCTGAATTATTTTTATAATTTCATATTATAATCCACTCTGATTCTGTGATATAATACCATGAAGTAGGTAGCTTATAAGTAACAGAAACTTCTTTCTTACAACTATGGAGGCTGGACAACTGAGGAGCAGGGTGTTGGCAAATATAATTTTATGGCTGTTTTTTTAATGATTATAATTATGTGCTCACATATTAGAAAGGATATCTGAGCTCCTCGATCTTGTTTTCACAGCTATCCATCAGGGAGGAGCCCTTGTGATCTACTGTTTTCACATCAGGGGCTAATTTTCAATACTTTATTTTTGAAAAAGAAAGGTACTCAGAAAAGCACTTTTTAGAGTTTTTCCCTCCACTGGGTTTCCAATAATCTAACTATAAAAGAAAAATACTCAAATAATAAAAATACTCTTTAGTGTCCAATTCCTTAAAAATATATAATTACTTTGTTTCTATCAAAGCTGAAATAACAGTTATCAGAATTGTTTTACCTGATGTTGCCAAAATACAAAGAAGTGAAAGACTTAGATTGTTCTCACTCAAGGTATTTGTTAACGACTCAATAGGCAGGTTGCCTGTGTCCTCAGTTTGGGAATCAAACATCAACTAATTTAGCTAGTTTTCAATTTGCCTTCTGTCTTCCTAGTCTGTTGGAAGAAAATGGCTGCAGTGTGTTTCAAGTGGGTAGTGGTGGTAGCAGTGAGATACTTTAAAGCAATGTAGGTATGGAGTGCCTTAGGGCATAAAAACTGAAACACACTTCTGGTTCCTGCCACTCACCTACAATGTGTAAAAGTTCGTTGGCCTTTAAAAAGTCTTATACTAAAAAGGTTTATAGAAAGACGCCCATCAGCAAAACCTTACAGCAATCCCTCAGTGATTCTGAAGCAGTAAGTGAGGAAATATAAAATTCTATCTCCATGGAAACTGATAAAAACTTATTTGAATATTGGCCTGTGGTTTTCAACCATGAGTGACAGAGAATCGGTTTTCGATACTTGATGCAACCCATGAGAGACTTTGTGCAGGTGAAACAATAGAAAAGGTGGTGTCAGCATTTATCTGAGTGCTGTCATCATAATTTATCATAATCCAATTCTGGATAAAGTACAGGGTTATTGGATATGAGATGTCATCTCCCCCCACACGCACACACAGCCACAGTCCTTGGTGGCAAGGACATAAGTACACTGTGTCATGTATACTTAGCTCAGTTGAGCATTGCTTCAGCATCTTTCTTTGATTGAAAACAAAAGGTTACCAATGCAGTAGCAATGAACTGTGAAAAGATTTGTGTGTTAGCAGCAGGAGAATGAAATGCGCCTCTAGAAGGAAGATTGGCAGAAGTGAACGATTCTGTATAAAAAGCCTGTGCAGCTCCAGCTCTCTCGCTCTACTTCTTGGCCAAGGAAGAGATTATACCTCTGAATCTGAAAGCATTTTAATCTCATTTATTCCAAAAAATAACCAAAACACAAAGTAAAGAATATGGGAGGAAATGTAGACAAATAAATTGGGATGGAAGATATTCATTGAAAGTCAGCACTGAGTCTGGGGAAAAATGAGTCCCATACTCTACACACATGCATAACACATACAGCAGACCTCCATTCTCTCTAGAAGCTCAGTTCCTCTAATGCTGTTTTAATGAAAGAAAAGGGAAATATTTCATATCTCGGGTCTGTTGGAGAGGATATTGTGGTTTTTGAAAATCTTCATTGTATGTGCCTTTCAGAAGTTGTGCTTCATCCTTTATAGATTTCTTTACACAACTGATAAACACTTTTAGCAAAGTAGCAGGATACAAAATTAACTCAAAAAAACTAGTAGTCCTCTTACACCCAAATAACAAATGGACTGAAAAAGAAATCAGGGGAACACCTTTCACAATAGCCTCAAATAATATAAAACATCATGGGGTAAATCTAACCAAGATTTTTTATTATAAATACTTTAAGACATTGAAGAAAGAAACTGAAGTACATATCAGAAGATAGAAAGGTATCACATGCTTATGTATTGGTAGAATTAATATAGTAAAAATGGCCATCCTACCAAAAAAATCTACAAGTTTAATGCAATACCCATCAAAATCCCAACACAATTATTCACAAATCTTAAAAGGATAATGTTCACATGGAAAAACACACACAGGTATACATACACATACAACAAACAAATAATCATAACAGGATAGCTAAAACAATACTGAATAAGTTTTTTTTAATGCTGGAAGTATCACCATCCCCAATTTCAGGTTGTACTACAGAGCTATAGCAATAAGCAGGCATGTTGATCAATGGAATCAAATTGAGACATAAATGTATACGTGTATGGGCATGTGATTTTTTTAATAAGGAACCCAGAAATATACACTGGCCAGGGCCAGAGGAAGTAGCTTCAATTAATGATGCTGGTCAAACTGGATATCTGCATGTAGAAGAATGCAAAAAGATCCATACCATTCATCATGTTCAGAATTCACTTTTGAACGGAACAGAGACCTTAACATAAGGCCAGATACACTGAATCCAATTAAATAAACCTAGGGAATAGTCTGAACTCATTGGCAAAGAAAAGATTTTCTGAACAGAACACCATTAGCCTAGGCACTAAGACTGACAATTAATAAATGGAACCAAATGAAACTGAGAGGCTTCTGCGTGGCAAAGGACACTGTCATGTAAATACAGCAGCATCCTATAGAATGAGAAAAGATTTTTACCAACTACACATCCAATACAGAGCTAATATCCAAAATATATGAAGAACTCAAGAAACTGGATAATAGAAAACAAATGAGTAAATTAAAAATGGGATGCAGATCTAAACAAAGAATTCCCAAAGAAGAAACTCAAATGGCTGAGAAACGCTTAAAGAAATGATCTGCATCCTTAGTCATCAGAGAAATAAGAATCAAAACTACTTTGAGATTTCCTTTTACATCCATGAGAATGGCTCAGATCAATAGAACAAGTGACAGCTCATGCCGATGAGCAAGTGGAGCAAGGGGGACATGCGTCCATTGCTGGTGGAAGTGCAGCCTTGTTCAGCCACTAATGCAATCCACGTGCCAGTTCCTCAGGAAGCTGGGAATCTCGATATACCTCAAGATCTAGGTATACCACTTTTGAGCATACACCCAAAGGACAATTTACCTCACCACAGAAACACTTGCTTTGTGTTCATTGAACCTCTAGTCATAATAGCCAGACATTTAAACAACCTAGATACCCCTCATCAGGAGAGTAGATAAAGAAAATGTACATTTACACAGTGGAGTATTACTCAGCCATTTAAAAACATGACATTTGTAGATAAATGAATGGAACTTGGAAAAAAGTCATCCTGATGAGGTAACCTAGACCCAGAAGAACAAATATGTTATGTATTTGTTTATATGTGGACATTAGCTGCTGTCAGGTATAATTGAGCTACAGTCCATAGAGTTTAATTATAAAGTAAAGGAGGGAGTCACATAGATATCCCTGGGAAAAGGAAAGAAAATAGATAGCATTTATTGATAGACAAGGATTGGAACTTGAAGATCTAGTGGTGAGGAGGACTGAAGAGGAGAGTGAGAGAGGATATAGAGTGAGAGGTGGCTAAAAATAAGGGCTATTTGAGGGGCAGTAGGAAACCTAATAGAGTAGAAGCTTCTAAAATATGTGCTTATATAAAGGTCATCTAAATGAATTTGCAAAACAGTGGGAAAACAGAGCCCAATTGGCTAACTCTTGTCACCAAATGAAGCTTCTAGTGCCAAGGTTGCCTTACATCTGAGTTGGCCAATGGGATGCCATGGCAACCTCCAGAAAACCCAGACTGTTGCCAAGACAGTAGGCTGCTCTCAAAAACTGATAGCAAAGCCAAATACCATCGTTCTCAAAAGAAAACAAAGACAAAAAAACTATAACAATAAAATTACTCTTAATGACATTCTACTATACTCATACATCAGTACCTCATTCAGCTAATTTCATAGAACCTTCCTCCTGCAGCAGATGAGAACAAATACAGAGACCCACAGCCAGACGTTATGTAGAGAGTAAGAGACCTTAGAACACTCAGCCCTAAGTGGATGTCTCCACCATATCACACCCCTTAGGGCTCAGGGAATTCTGTGAAAGATGAGGCAGAATGAGTTTTAAGAGCTATAGGGGGATCCAAGATGGCTGCCCCAGGAGGACACTGTGTCTGAAGAGCAGGACAGTAGTGTAGGCACAGCGACTGGGAAACTGAGATCTCAGACCTAAAACACCAGCATTTGCGACTGCCAGGTGAGTGGAATTCCTACCGTGGGGAAATCAAGTGGAAAAGTCCAAGGGACACCCAGCTATTCCCAGGAAAAACTCCAGAGGGAGACAGGCTGCACACAGCCAGGCTGGGCGCCTAAGCCGCCATTTTGGTCGGGGCACACTGTACTCCAGATGGACTGAGTTTCACCCATATACCGCAGGATGCACTGGGCAGTTCCAGTCTGAAGTTCAGCCTTGAAGCACAAACAGCTCCTTGATTGTATATAAACAAATGCCCAGAAATCGGCTTAAGAACTCACCCAACAAAAATCAGGACACCATGGCCCCACCAGAAACACCCAAAAGCAATAGATATTTTAATGCAGTGGAAACACAGGAAAATTATATTAAAGCTATAATTATGCAGATATTAGAGGAACAAAAGGAGGCACAAAAAGAGGAAATGAA